>PVLA01014247.1:0-31768 GCA_004027455.1 Hydrochoerus hydrochaeris
CCCTGCCTGGCCCTAAGCCTGGGACGCTTCCTGCTTGGGGTTTGGGTTGCTGCCAAAAGTTAGCAAATATATATTCCAGCTTCTGAAAAATAAAATAGATTCAGATTCACTCACAGACTGGAGTGCAGTGTCTTCTGTCTCTCACTCGCTGACTCCCTGACCACCTTTGGGACCCCTGAGCCCTGCCGCAGCTGGACTCCGGCACTTAGCACAGCTCAGTAGCATCCATCGCTCCGTGGAAGGCTCCGTGCCCTGAGGACCAGCAGGATGGTGGCTCACAGAAGAGCACGATTTGTGGCTGTCTGCTCAGGCACTAGTGGGCATGTGAATGATGAACAGATAGCCTCCCTGAGTGACATGCATGGGTCTTGAGGGACAGCAGTGGCACCTAATGCAGTCATGGGCTCTGAACCAATTGCTGTGCCCAGAGCTTTGGAGCAGGACAGGCAGTCTGCTGAGTCAGCACAGAGACACGGGAAGGTGGGAGGGAAGATGGTCTTATGCACTGTAACTCTTGTGCCTCTGCTTTTGTTCTAACAGCGAGATTCTGCCAGAAACTTGGAGTGGTTGAAGACAGTGAAGGAAAGCCATGGGTCTGTAGAGCTGTCATCCCTGACCCTGGCCAAAGCGATCAACAGCAAGGGCCTCTATATGATCAGGGCACCCACACGTGGCCAGAAGGTGAGCTCCCCACCCTCAGAACCCAGCCTGGCTTTGGTTGATACGTACCGTTGTGCTGCGGGTTTGGGGTTTCTGCCCTCAGAAGTTGACCTCTGCACATGTGCCACCTCCCAGGTTTCCCCAGATGCTGTCCTGAGCCTAATCCTTCCTGAGAACCATGGTGGCCTGGAGGAAGTACGCAGGTACTCTTTGGAGGAACTGAAGGACCTTTTGAATAAGCTCATGCTGATGTCCGGCAAGAAAGACCACAACAATGAGGAGGCGGAGAGGTTTTCCGAGGTGAGATTCTCCCTTGCCTGCCAAGAGGAGGGTGTGAGTTTGATCCCTGGTACAAAAAAAACAAGGAGGTGAGGTTTGAGCTTGTGCTGGCACTCAGCAAGTACCATTGTCACCTTGGGGTAGGCTGCGAGATTTCCCTGCCACACTGCCTGAGAAAGTTTGAGTTGGTATCTGATGGGCAGAATGACCTGGTTCATGCTGCATCAGCAAGTGCTTGTAGAGCCAGGTAACAGCCCCAGAAAGAGGGCTTAGACATGCAGACTCTTGGGGAAACTGTTCCTCCTTGAGACTCTAAATGAATGTCCCCTCTGGTCATTAATCTACTGTGTTGGAAAGAAAATAGCCCAGTGGGTAGTTCTTACAAAGAAGTATGTATTGCTACTCTGCAAATTGGCAAAAACCCAAATACTTGTTGATTCTGATGAGGGTCCTTCATCCAAACTGAAGGAGCCATATGGACACAGGGCTGTTGGGTTGTGTGACAGTCTCCCCCTTGTCTTCTGGGGTCTGTCCTTAAAGTTCATTTGGGTGCTCTGTCTGTAGTCAGCATTCATTGTCTTTCACCTTCATGCTTCCTTAAGAAACACACCCCTTTATTGGCCTGATCACGTTGCTGGGGGAGGAAGACCCATTCATAAAGACATGTGAGCCGGTGGATGTAAGTGAACCCTGCCCCTGTGTGTGTCTAGACTAATGTGCCGCTCCTCCCCAGGTATTCTTGGGCATGCAGCGGCTCCTGCAGGCCTTCCTCAACCTGTACACTGCCGGCAACATGCTCTTCAGGGCCTGGACGGTGAGGGTCTACTGCTGCCCCAGGGAAGATAAATCCATCTGCATGGATTTTGGCTTGGAGCTGGTGACCCAGCTGTCAGAGAGCGGAGATGTCACCGTATGCCTGGAGGCGCTGTGCAGGCAAATGGAGCGTCTTCTGGACCATTGGAAGAGATTTGTGGCAGAGAAGCGTGCTGAGCACTTTTATCTCAACTTCTACACTGCTGAGCAGCTGGTCTACCTGAGCACCGAGCTCTGGAAGCCCCAACCCAGTGAAGCTGCCCTGACCATGCTGTCCTTCATCAAAAGAAACTGCACCCTTGATGACATCCTAAAGGCCGTTGGAAAGTGCAGTCGCGAGCCTTCCGCATGCCTCGTGAGTAGAGTGATGACAGCTTTGGCACAGCAGCTGGACTCTGAGGCCAGCCTGGAGACAAAGCTGCAGTTCATCGTGGAGCAGTCTCTGGAGTGTCCAAGTGTCTTCCTGCCTGGCTGTCTCGACTTGGAGACCCTTGGCCTCTGTCTGGCTCAGCTGGCCTGCATGGTCCACATCACCGTGGAGCGGCCTTTCCCACAAGGCCTGTGTGAGGGCCAACCCAACCTGGTCTTATGTGGCCACTCTGAGGTACTACTAGCCACCCTTGCCATCTACATGCAGGCCCCACACGAGCCCCTGCCCACCTTCGACGAGGTGCTACTGTGTACCCCAGAGACCACGTTTGAGGAGGTGGCACTGCTCCTACGCCGCTGCCTCACCCCAGGTGCTCAGGGGCACAAGATCTACAGCCTGCTATTTGCTGACCAGCTGAGCTACGATGTGGCCTGCCAGACAGAGGCCCTGTTCCACAGCCTGTGCACACAGCGCCACCGCGAGGACTTCCGGCTGGTGGTGGTCTGCGATGTAGCCCAGGAGCACTGTTACCTCCCCTCCGCCTTCAGCCAGCACAAAGCCCTCCTCACCCCACAGGAGCCCCTCCCCAACATCCAGGCCTACCTTAAGCGCCACTACAAGGTCCCGAAGGAGACGGTATCAGCGGCTTCAGTGTTCAGAGACCGGATGTCTGTTGGGATTGTGACCTCCGAGAGAGCGGGTGTTGGTAATGAGCGGGTGGACCTGTCCGAGGGTGGGAGTTGCCAAGTGCTGCTGCCCTCTCTGGCTGTGGGTAGCTCATAAAACTCCTCTGCAAGTGGAGTGAGCAGAACATGGGAAGGTCTGACTGCCCATTACCTGTCCTAACTAGAACAGGACATTCTTTTCTTCAGTTGCAAATTCAACAGTTCCTGGGAACTCCCTTCCTCCCCCAAGCAAAGTTCGCTGCTGTTTCCTTTCCCCCTATTAACTGCGGTGCCCTCTTTGGGATGGATGTTGCCTGTGAACAGAGACATGCAGGGACAGGTGGCCCTCCCTCCCCTCACACCATTGTGTTTCCCAGAAAGGAAATGGTGACTTTCATTCTGTGGATTTTATCCTTCCCCCTTCCCCACAGAGCAGGCCTCCTTTCCTGCCTTCATTGTACTTGGGCCGCTGTCAGTAGCAGGAAAAAGATGGGGGTCATAGGAGGAGCAGCCAGGAGACTTCAGGGCTCAGAGTGCATTTAACCATAGATGTTAGGTTGCATCAGGTTTGAATTTTACCCAAGAAGAGGTAACTTGTAACAGATCTGTGTGCATTCATCTCCGTGATCTTGAGATCTGGTTTCCGTGTTTTAATGTCCCAGGAAAGTCTCTCTACGTGAAGAGACTGCATGACAAACTGCAGTACAAGTTCAGAGGAAGCAGGGTAGCTTTGAAAGTCATTCGGCTGACCAACCCTCGGGTGGATGAGAACCAAATCCTGAGCTCCCTCCTGCCTTACTTGAAAGCTCAGTACCAGCAGATGCCTGTGATTTTCCACTTGGACGTGACTGCTTCAGTAAGTTTCCTGGCGTGTCAGAGAGGCACTGGGTCAGGAAAGGCCTCCTGACCTCCCTCTGCCCTGTATGAAGAGACCTCCTTTCTTGTATTCATGACCAGTGTCCCAGCCTCAAAAAACAACGCAAGAAGGCCCTTAGGGCCAGGAGAATGGCTCCCATCTTGTGTGTTTACAAACTTTTGTGTTTCTATCTTTAGGTACAGACTGGAATTTGGGTCTTTCTTTTCAAACTCCTCATTTTACAATATCTCATGGATATAAATGGGAAAATGTGGCTTCGAAACCCATGCCATTTATACATTGTTGAAATCCTGGAAAGAAAGTCAGCACTGCCAACCAGGCCTTCAAAATCGGTGTGTATCATAGAACATTTCTATGCATCATGGGTACTTTCAATTCTGCAGCCCTCAAGGATTGAGGTGATAGGATTTTGTAGTTCCTCAACTTTTGCTGTAGAGAAACAGCTGAATATGGTACAGTGGTACTAAGGCTTTCATCTATCAGCTTTTTCAATGTCTGGAATTAAAATACTCTTGTCAGAATTAGCAGTACCTTAAATGTGTGTTGTTCCATTAGGGATCAGTAGATATGTCCAGGGTAAAACTCTGCTGTGTTCTCAAAGCAGAGAATTTCATCTGTAGAGAGCAGTTCTCTCTCTCATTGCTGGGTAAGATGTCAAGGAGACCTTCCTTGTTGAAACTTGTTAGCTAAAGAGGGTTTTGTGTCCACACATAACGATTCTCACACATGCTCAATGAGAAGTAGGGTCTCAGAAAGTTGGGTTAGAAAATGATATCCTGGTTAAGGATGCAGCTCCCAGAATTCAGATCCCATGATACCTTACGTGTATGAGAAGCTCTGGGAAATTCCAAGCATTCAAGTAAATTTCCTAAAGTTCCAGCCAATGTAGACCATGTAGAGAGTTAAGACACAAACACTGTCTCCAGAAATCCAGTCCTAACCATTTAATTTATGTCTCTCCTCTGCAGAGTGCACATGCTCCGCAGTTTGGTTTTCTTGACATCTTCCCCATAGTCACCTGCAGACCTCCTAAAGAAGTGATGGACATGGAGCTGACTCCCAAGAGGAGCCACACAGAGCCCCGAATGGACAAGAGAGAATTCTCCAGCGAGACTTTCCAGAGGCCTTTCCAGTACTTAAGACGATTCCACCAAAAACAAAACCTAGATGCATTCCAATACCAAGAAGGCTCTGTGGAGGGCACCCCAGAAGAGTGTGTGCAGCACCTCCTGATTTACTGTGGGGTGGTAAACCCATCCTGGTTAGAGCTTCGGAACTTCGCTCGTTTCTTAAACTGTCAGCTCCGAGACTGTGAGGACTCTGTCTTCTGCGACCCAGAGTTTGTTGGGGACACACTGAGGGGCTTCAAGAACTTTGTTGTGACCTTCATGATCTTCATGGCAAGAGACTTTGCCACACCAACACTGCACACCTCTGACCAAAGCCCAGGGAATTATGTGGTCACCTTGGATGGGGTTGAGGAAGAAGATCTTGCCCCCTTCTCTCTCCGAAAGAGGTGGGAATCAGAGCCCCATCCGTATATTTTTTTCAATGGTGACCATATGACTATGACCTTTATGGGCTTCTACCTCCAGCCCAATAACAATGGCAGCATTGATGCCATCAATCACTTGAATGGGAGAGTAATCCGGAGAAATGTCATGACCTCAGAGCTGTACAACGGGCTGTTGCTTCAGAAGGTGCCTTTCAACATAGACTTTGATAAGCTGCCCAGACATGAGAAAATCGAAAGGCTTTGCCGGGCAATAGGGATCCAGTGGGCCACTGACCCTGACGAAACGTACGAGCTCACAACAGACAATATGCTTAAGATCCTTGCCATTGAAATGCGATTCCGATGTGGGATCCCAGTTATTATCATGGGAGAAACTGGCTGTGGGAAAACCAGGCTCATTAGGTTCCTCAGTGACCTGCGGCGTTGTGGTACCAACGCTGACACCATGAAGCTGGTCAAGGTCCACGGAGGAACAACTCCCAGTATGGTCTACTCCAGTGTCAAGGAGGCCGAGGACATTGCCCTCGTCAATAAGCACCAATGCCATTTGGACACCATCTTGTTCTTTGATGAAGCGAACACAACAGAAGCCATAAGCTGTATCAAAGAAGTTGTGTGTGACCAGACAGTGGATGGCCAGCCGCTGGTGCACGACTCTGGCTTGCACATCATAGCCGCCTGCAACCCTTACCGGAAGCACTCTCAAGAGATGATCTGTCGCCTAGAGTCAGCTGGTTTGGGATACCGGGTCAGCACTGAGGAGACAGCAGAGAAGCTGGGCTCCATCCCTCTGAGACAGCTGGTCTACCGCGTCCACGCTCTGCCACCAAGCCTAATTCCTCTGGTGTGGGACTTTGGACAACTGAATGATACCGCTGAGAGACTCTACATCCAGCAAATCGTCCAGAAACTGGTGAACTCTGTGGAAATAGATGACGATGAGATTCAGGTGATCACAGAAGTGCTCTCCACATCTCAGGGCTTTATGAGGCAGAGAGAGAATGAGTGCAGTTTTGTCAGCCTCCGGGACGTGGAACGCTGCGTAAGAGTTTTCCAGTGGTTCCACGAGCACAGCAATATGCTCTTGGAACATCTGAATACCTTTCTCTCCAAGTCCAGTGCCAACAAAAATAACTTCAAGAGAGATCCCGTCCTCTGGTCCCTGGTTCTGGCCATTGGAGTCTGTTACCATGCCTCTTTAGAAAAGAAAGAACCCTACCGGAGAGCCATCTGCAGATTCCTGCCAGAACCGTACAACGACAGCAAGGTTATCCTGGATGAGATCAGTCAGGCCCAGGATCTTTTTCTGAGTGGCGTACCCCTCAGGAAAACCATAGCCAAGAACTTGGCTCTGAAGGAGAATGTCTTCATGATGATAGTCTGCATTGAGCTGAAGATCCCTCTCTTCCTGGTGGGGAAGCCCGGCAGCTCCAAATCTCTCGCCAAGACCATTGTGGCAGATGCCATGCAAGGCCCGGCTGCACACTCCAGTCTCTTCCGTGCCCTGAAACAGGTTCACCTGGTGTCCTTTCAGTGCAGCCCACATTCTACCCCCCAAGGTATCATTGGCATCTTCAGGCAGTGTGCCCGCTTCCAGCAGGGTAAGGACCTGCGGCAGTATGTCTCTGTGGTGGTGCTAGATGAGGTCGGACTGGCTGAAGACTCCCCCAAAATGCCCCTGAAGACACTGCACCCCCTGCTGGAAGACGGCTGCATTGATGACGACCCTGCCCTCTACAAAAAAGTTGGCTTCATAGGCATTTCCAACTGGGCCCTCGACCCTGCCAAGATGAACCGGGGAATTTTTGTGTCCCGTGGCAGTCCCAACGAGAAAGAGCTCATAGACAGTGCCAAGGGAATCTGCTCTTCTGACAACTTGCTTCTAGACAAGATCCAAGGGTACTTTGGGCCCTTCGCCAAGGCGTATGAAACAGTGTGTAATAAACAGGATAAGGAATTTTTTGGGCTTCGTGATTATTATAGCCTCATCAAGATGGTTTTTGCCACGGCTAAGACATCCAATAAGAAGCCTTCCCCACAGGATATTGCACAGGCTGTCCTGCGGAACTTCAGTGGCAAAGAGGACATCCAGGCCTTGGGCATTTTCACAGCCCATTTACCTGAAGTCAAGTTGTCGCAGGAGGTCAGCACCATTGAGCTGATCAGGCAGAACATTTTTGGGGGCCAGCAGAGGGCGACAGGCTCCGAACTGGACGACACTGATTCCCGGTACTTACTCGTGTTGACCAAGAACTACGTGGCCCTGCAGATCCTGCAGCAGACCTTCTTTGGTGAGGACCGGCAGCCAGAGATCATTTTCGGGTCCAGCTTTCCTCAGGACCAAGAATACACACAGATCTGCTGTAACATCAACCGGGTGAAGATCTGCATGGAGACGGGCAAGATGGTGGTGCTGCTGAACCTGCAGAACCTCTACGAGAGCCTGTACGACGCACTGAACCAATACTACGTGTACCTCGGGGGCCAGAAGTATGTGGACCTCGGCCTGGGTACCCACCGCGTCAAGTGTCGGGTCCACCCGGACTTCCGCCTGATTGTCATCGAGGAGAAGGACGTCGTGTACCAGCAGTTTCCTGTACCCCTCATCAACAGGCTGGAGAAGCATTTCCTAGACATCCACACCGTGCTGGAGCCCTGGCAAAAGAACATCGTATGCCAGCTCACGGTTTGGGCGCAGGAGTTTGCAGATGCGAAAGCAGACCATTTCCTGGCTGCATACAAGTACAGCCCTGCCGACGTCTTCATCGGCTACCACTCGGACGCCTGTGCTTCCGTGGTGCTGCAGGCCACAGAGAGGCAGGGACCGAGGCCCAGTTGGGAGAAGCTGATGCAGGAGGCCAAGCTGATCCTGCTGGACTGCGCCACACCTGACGCTGTGGTGCGGCTGAGCACCTCCAAGCTGAGCGTGTCTGATGCCGCGGAATTGGCAAATGAGTACTACCGCCGGCAGGAGCACAGCTCCTTCGCGGACTTCCTGCAGGCTCATCTTCAGTCCAAGGGCCTGGAGCACCGTGCTGTCTTCACTGAGGTGACCGTCTTCCCCGGGTGGTACCCAAGGCTCTGCCATTCAGGAGTTCTGACCCTAAGGGCCAGGATTCACATTCTCTTCACTCTAGTGCTCAGGGATATCCGTGGGCAGGTGGAGACCTGGGGTTCCTGTCCACATGACATGCAAGGAGAGTGAGTTCAGTTTAACCAAGTTCCTGAGTGGAGCTCTGGGGTGCTGATAGTGAAAGGCATCAGCATCATTGTGGACCGCGTCATCAGAGATGTTGTGTGGGACATGCAGTGCTGCGGTGTCCTGGGATAAATGCTGTGCAGGGAGATGGCAAAGAGAGGAAGTCAGATGCGGTTCTCCCTAAAGAGACCCCTGGAAGTGGCCGAGCAGGCCTGGGGGCCAAAGAGATTGAGGCATGAGACCCCGCCAGAGCCCAGAAGGGTCCGCTGACAGAGCTGGAAGCTAAAGGATGTGAGTGCTGGGTCGTGGGGATGAGACAGTCAGTCACAGGACCTCATGGAGGTCCTGAGGAGCTTGGTCTTTTCTGGATGGAGAAATGCGTGCTTTGTTGCACCCCATTCCTTGGATGATGGGGAAACAGTGCGATAAGGCTGTTATAGGAAAGAGCGATAGGAAGCTGCCGGATTGGTGCAGGGAAAGTAGACGAGAGACGGAATCAAAGACGGTTAGAAGCCAGGTGTGGTGGCGCATGGCTGCTACGCCAGGACGGCGGGGGCGGGGCTGAGGCGGAAAGATGGGAAGTTGGAGCCCGGCCTGGGCAACTGAGCAAGACCCTGTCTTAAGAGGGCTGATGATGTCGTCAGTGTGAAGGTGCCGGGTTCAATAGCCAGTACAAAAGCAAAAGGATGATAGGAAGAAGGAAGGGAGGGGGGCAGGGAGGGAGGGCGGGAGAGCTAAGATGCAGATGGGTGGAGCTGGTGACTTCCTTTATAGAGAGGCGCTGGGCATGGAGGGGTCTACAGGTGACCCAGGTTTCTTCCTGAGCTCTTTGGGGATCCAACAGGAAGGTCTGTTTGAGACGGGTTTGGATGTCTGCCATGAAGTTAGATATAAGAACCAGCAGCTCTTTGGTCCAGAGAGGGGGAATTTGGAGCAGAGCTATCACGTGCCTTAAAGAATGTCGGGGTTTGCACCCCGGGATGTAGTCACCATCTCTGGTAACAAGGGTTGCTAACTGCTGAGTGGGAGAAGAGGCAGCCGAGGCAAACTGCATCTGAGATTACAGAAAGATGTGGCATTCGTGCTGAACCCGTAGCACCAGGAGAATCTCAGGCAGGGACCAAAGCAAGCAGTCTTCTCCCTGATATGGTCTGATTCCAGATGTCCTGCTCAGCTGAGCCCTGCCTTGTGTGCCAGGGCCCAGCTCTTTTGCTGGAGCTTCCTTCCTGTCTGGGTCCTCACTGCACAAGGCTGTGGCCTGAGAAGACACTGCCGGGTCTCACCCCACACCTGTGCCCCATCCCTTGCATCCTGGTGACAGCGTGTGTGCCTCTGTTTGCAGATCACCACTTTTTCCAGGCTGCTGACGAGTCACGACTGTGAAATCCTAGCATCAGAGCTCAAGGGCCTGGCCCCAAAGCCCACCATCCTGTCACTGCAGCAGTTCGACACTGAGCACTCGTTCCTCAAAGCAGTCCGGTGAGGCCCCCCGCCGCCCACCACCCCCAACCATTCCCCTAGTCCCCCCAGGTGGGATCTGTGAGGCATGGTCCTGTGCCCCCTCTGTCCCTGCCACCGAGCGTCTGTCATGAAGGGCCTTCTCCTCAGCCTTGTCCTGCCTCAGGACACCTGCCCTGGCCCTCTCCCTTCTGCAGTAGATGGCCTGCTCACCTCCTGGAGAAGAATCCAGCCAAAGGCTGTTTTCTGTGTGGCCCATTCCCTTTGGGGAATTTTCATTCTGCATTTTGGGGGACAGAGAACTCATTGGGTAACTTCTTTTTTCTTTCAGAAACTGCTTAGCGAGTATAGCCCGCTGTAAAATCCTTATCATCCAGACGGACTTGGACGATGGCATTCACAGTGCGCAGCTCATTGCTTCTGCTAAGTAAGTTTTCAGCGCTATTCTCACCAGCGGCGTGGGCGTGCCCGGTCTGCGGCTGCTCGCTTCAGTTCCCACCGTGCAAGAGGCTGAGGCAAGAGGGTCACCGTGTGTTCTGGGCTACATAGTGGGTTCAAGCCCAGCCTGAACTCTGTAGCGAGACTTTGTCTCAAAAGAGAGAGAGAGACAGAGAGAGACAAAATAAAAGGAAAGAAAGAAAACAATGTGACAAGCTCCTAATTTATTCAGAACCTCCTAAAGAATTTCTCCCAGGAAAACAGTACTGTATTATAACAAGTATAGAAATAAAAGTAAGAAAACTTTCTCTCCCTTCTCATTCCCCTGAATGTGGACTAGAGAAAATGAACCAAAAAAGTTAATAAAATGTAAAATATGAGAAGTATCAACAATTAAATGTGGACTGAGAATTTAGCTCAGTGGTATAAGCACCGGCCTGGCAAGCATGAGGTCGTGAGTTTGAGCCCCGGTACCCGCCCCCCCAAAAATTATATGTGTGTAAATATTCTCGAAACATGTTTATAGTCATTTTTTGTTCACAATTTTGGAATTTTTCACTTTGTTTTGTTTTGTGGTACTGGGAATTGAACTCGGGACCTCACACTTGGTAGGCAGGCGCTGTGCTGCTGAGCAGTATTTCCAGCCCTGGTTTTAGCTGAGGTCTCACTAGTACAGGCTGGACTTGAACTTTCTTGTGTTGCCCAGGCTGGCTGGAACTCACAGTGATACTCCTGCCTCAGCCTCCCTAGTGCTGAGATTACAGGCATGCGCCATCATGCCCAACTAGTCATAATTTCCAATCAGAATTTATTACAAGTTCAAGTGCAGTAGCAGTATGTAAATACTTCTGTTCGTATGTCTCGAACATTTCTATGGTCTGCGCAGGGGAATCTGCCTTTAGACAGAACTGTGTTCTCTCATTACTGCGGGGCTAAGTGGGAAAGGTTCCTGTTCCCTTGCAGCACTGGGAGCCGTGCTGCACTTCAGGCCTGCGTCAGACGCTCCTGGGACACCGGCCCAGGCTGGGGTCCTGTGGGTGATTCCGCGCTGAGTTCAGAACTCTCTGGAAGAGGGGAAGTCAGCGCCCTCATCTCTCGTTTCAACAGGGCAGGCTCCGGAGGGTCTGCTCAGTGGAGAAAGGCCCCTTTCGAGCTAAAGGAACAGGTCCGGTTGTGAAATGAGCCCAGTAATTGTGAAGTGAGGGCCTGAAGTTCACTGAGAGCTTATAAAACCGGGGCTTCTGGTGCCTGCTTCTGCTTTGCACAGCTCTCTAGGGTTTCTCAGCTACCTGTGTTTTGGTTCTTGTTTCTTCATAGGTACTCTGCTCTCAATGAGGTCAATAAGACACAAGGAAAGAACCACTGTGTCTTCATCTATTTCATCACTAAACTGTCCCGGATGGGAAGCGGGGCCGCCTATGTGGGATTTCACGGAGGTAGGACCAAAGCCTTGATGACTGTTTCCATTCAGGTCATGGCTGGGGCTTTCTCTTGGGGTTCGATTTATTTATTTATTTGGTACCAGGGATCGAATTCATGACCTTGCGTTTGCCAGGCAGACGCTTATGCTGCCAAGTTAAATATCCGGACCTTCACTTGGGGTTCTAAATGACAGAAGTTTGAAACTGAATTTTTTTTGCTAATTTCAATAAAAGGATTTTTTTGTTGTTGTTGCTTTTATTTTTTAGTAGTCTGTGTTTGGAGTTCACAATGATCACGTTCCTTGTGTGGAGTCCTTGTGTGTATGCGATGCATCCCAGTTAGTTTTTCTTCTTTTTTCCTTTTCACCCTTTCTCTTAGTACCCTCCTATCAGAAAAAGATCCCCCTCTCTACTTCACATTGTGTCCATCCTTTACTTTGTTTATATTGGGGGTTTCTCATAGGAGAGGAGCCATGCAATATTTAACCTTTGTATGCCTGATTTATTTCATGTGACATGGTCTAAAGCTGTATCTGTCTTCCCACAAATGCTTGAAGTTTTTCTTTACCGCAGAGTAGTATTCCGTTGTGCGTAAATACCACATTTCTTTATCCATTCATCTGATGGATGTGGAGGCCTGCAGGATTTAGCTATTGTGAATTATGCTGTTACGGACATGTGTGCGTATGTATCACTCCACTGTGATGTCTTTAACTCTTTTGGGAAGAAGAGTGGCGGGGTGAAATGGGATTTTTACTTGCAGTTTTCTGAGGAATCGCCGTACTGATTTCCAGGGTTGTACTGTGGTTGTACAGTGTAGAAGGGGTCCTTCTTCACCATTATTGTTTGATTTCTTAATGAGAGCCGCGCTTTCTGGAGTAAGATGAAATCTCATTGTTTTAATTTGCATTTCTCTACTGGCCAGCAATGTTGAACTTTTTATCTTGTTATGATTTCATTTGTTGACTCTTGGTACTATTTCTTGTGCAATTGGGGTTCTGTCCAGAAAATCTTTGCCTACCCATCTTGCAGAGCTGTACCTATTCATCTTCCAGCAGATTGTGTTGCTGACTTAAAATTTAGGTCTTTAATCCATTTTTGTTTTAGTTGAGTACATGGCAAGAGATACAGATCTAGATTTCAAACTTCTGCATGTAGGTACCCAATTTTCCCAGCACCATTTATTAAAGGGGTAGCTTCCTTCCAGGGTAAGTTTTTGTGGCCCTTTTGTCAAAGATCAAATAGCTGAATGTGAAATTTTAATTCCAACGACATTCCATACAGGTAATTATGTTTCTCCAGGGTCACTGCTCAAACCTGTCATCTTGGAACTCTTGCTGCAACTTCCTATCTTCTCTACAGAGTGGGGGACACTGGGTGGGGCCCTCGGGCTCCCACCTGTCTTGAGTATGTGGATGATTCAGCAAAGACCCTCCTGACTCGCACTGGCTCTGATTCTTTGTCCCCGTATAGGGAAAATGCTATCTTTAATTTATCTCCTTCCCTCCTCCTCCTCCTCCTCCTCCTCTGTGGAATGGTTACCAGCTGTACTAGATATGACAGTTGATATTCTAGAAATAGGGAAAAACGGTTTACTGTAATAATTCCATAGATATTGGAAAGCAAACTTCACCAGTGCTTTACACTTCTTCACTGATTATGCTGCAGGAAATACATTAAGACATGTAAAGAATCAGTGTCTATTCATAGATCCTTTGCATACTGGTTATTTGAGGCCTTAAATCGGGATATGGACGTTGTCAGTATGCATAAAGTGGGTCTGATGGTTGCAGCTGTGTTCGAGGCTGTAGACTTTGGGGTACCATTCATTCCTCTAGCAGCAGTGTAATAAAAAGGCAGAGCAGTAGCACATTACTGCTTATGGCTAATGAAGAAGCTAGAAAAGATAAGAAAACACTCTGGGCGACTTTGTTCTTCACAGGGCTGTGGCGGTCTGTACACATTGATGACCTCCGGAGGTCCACGGTCATGGCCTCAGATGTGACCAAGCTGCAAGGCGTCACTATAAGCCAACTTTTCAGGCCAAGAGATAAACCAGAGCGTGAGTCTTGGTGTGGCAGCCTGGGGATTAGAGACAGGTGGAAGATGCCAAGTGTGGCCACTTTCTGGCCATTTTAGGGTGCTGGAGGCAGGGCCACCATACTAGCAACACCTTCAAGTCCCCACACCTGCCTGTCTGCAGGCGCTCAGGTGTGTGCTGGACTACCTGGTCCACATGCAGAGCACTGGGCCAAGGGTAAGGCCGCACAAGTGAGTGCCCACAGCATGTGGCCTGCACCCGTGGTTCCTGGGCCATCCCTAAGCCCTGGCTATGGAGCACTCCCGTGGCGGGTTTGGGGCTGACCTGCATGACAGATGTCCCCTCAGTGGAAGCTCTGGACAGGAACCTGGGGAGTCAGCCTAGGCACTGACTCAGCCAGTGCTGCCCCAAGCTATGACCTGATTACATTTGCTTCCTGTGGAGCAGAGGGCAACCAAGAGCAAGAGATGGAAATGGAACCCAGCAGGTTGGGAGAAGCAGCCGAGACCAAAGCAGAGATAAAAAGTCCCGAGGAGATGGAGATCGATCCCTTGGAACCAGAAGGTGGTGATGTGAGTTCCATCCCTGTGCCCTCCCCGTGGGCAGGGTGTCTCCCTTTTTGCCAGAAACACCATGGCAGGGTCTGGCGGTCCCGCTTCATGAGGTACTGCTGACTCCCTGGTGGGCACTCAGCCTTTGCCCGCCCTGGATGTGGTAGAAGTACAGGGCCTGTCTTCCCCTGCAGGTGCAGGTCCTGGACACCACCAGGTTGCTGCAAAGCTGCGTGCAAGGTGCGGTGGGGATGCTCAGGGACCAGAACGAGGGCTGTGACCGCAACATGAGGAGAGTCGTCATCCTCCTGAGCCTTTTAAACGAGGATAATCAGCACAACGGTAGGAGCCACACCTGTCCCTAGCGTGGAGCGAGAAACCTATGCGTGTGGCCCAGGAGAAGCCATGCACACAGCAGGAATGTAAAGGCATCTCTCACATCCTCCAGAGCTGGCCTGGCCAAGTATCAGAACCTGCCAGAGTGGCTCAATAAGCACGGCAGACGTGGTGCCATGAGCCAGCCCACCGTATTCTCCCTCTGCCTTTTTACAGCCTCTTTCCTGTGGTTGTTCAAGAATCACCTCCATGTGCTCCTGAAGAAGCAAGAAGAGAACCAGCCCTGCAGTTTGAAGGAGTGGGTTAGCAGAGAGGCCTCGGATCTGGAAGCCCTGCAGGAGGCGGGCACCTTCCGGTAGGAGGCAGGGGTGAGGTGGGTGGGACAGGGATTTGCACTGCCCTGGGTGGTTCTTTGTAAACTCAGCCATTGGAAGCTGCAGTGTTTCCCCCCACAAGCCTGGGTTGAATCTGGATGTGGTTGAGGGGCAGGGGTTGGTGGATCCTGTTCTCTCCTTTTGTTTGTTTCAGTTTTTTCACACTAAAAGAATGTTTACAAACCTCAGAACATTTATTCTGGTAACAACCTATCAAAAACCACGGCACAGGGGATCAGTTTAGGTAATCAAAATGGTGGTGGGTGTGGTGGCACATGCCTGTCTTCCCAAGATAGGCAGATCATGAGTTTGAGGCCAGCCTGGGCCACATAGTGAATTCAGCTCAGTCTTGTCTCAGAAATACAAACAAGAGCTGGAGGTGGTGACGTACAGGGAGGACAGAGAAGCCATTTCTCCAAGCCTGTGGTGTAAAGCAACCATGGCCGCAGAAGTGGGACCCAGGGGTATCCTTTACTGCCCATGGCAGTTTTCCAGCAAGATCTTGACCCCTCCAGGCCTGAGCCCCTTTAAAGCTGGTGGCGGGGAAGCGGGCTCCTCAAAGGCCCAGATCCGAGGTAGCTGGTGCCAGACCCCGGGCCGGGAGGGTGACCACAGACCTGACTTAAGCCCTCTGTCTGGTCTGGCTCCTCATGACGACAGCAGAGCTTGTCCCTGGCTTCATCGCCAGGTCTTACCTTCCCCGCCCAGCCAAGGACACAAAAATTGTTCCGGGTTCACCTGAGCTTTCTTTTTAACTTGATCTGGAACAGACAGCTTCATTCCCCTCCTCCTTCGCTTTATTGTAATTTTCATTTACAGCTGATGTTTCTTAAAGCCTTCTTTTCTAAATGAACTTGGCCATTATTTTCTTTGTTTATAGAACCTAGAGGACTTGTTTTAGAAAAGCTATTAGAAAATTAAGCTAATAGCTTCTTCACCTTCTCGGTAAACAGATTCGTTTATGAGGTGTTGAATGATTATTCTCTCTCTGCCTCTATCTTAGACATGTCCATTTTTTTTGTCCCTTTGAGAGGAGGTTGAACCCAGGGACTTTGCACTAAGCCATATCTCCATCCTTCTTGTCTGAGGCGGGGTCTCTAACTCACAGAATTGCCCGGACTGGCCTCAGTTTCCCACAGTGCTGGTACTCTCAGCCGGCACCACCACACCTGGCCCCTGTTCTTATACACACAGTGCTGACTGTTTCCTCTTGTCCTGGCTACATGCAGGAATTAGACTAGAAGTTTTGCAGGCGTGTTGTGAGGCCGGGAATGTCGAGGCAGTGAGTGACTCCAGTGGTGACGGTCTCTCAAACGCAGGCACACCCTGTGGAGGCGGGTCCAAGGCGCCGTCACTCCTCTCTTGGCGAGCATGGTAGCGCTCCTCGACAGAGACGCCAACCTGGAGCTGCTGTGCCAGCCAGACTTACCAGCCTGGGCACAAGACCTTTGGATGTTCATTTTCCGTGACGATAAGCTTCTGGACTTTCCGCTCATGCGTGGCATGAGGTGAGGGAGACTTTCTTATTTACAGGAGAAGCAAGGCCAGAGCCTGCAGCACCTTCCGTGTGCTTCCCCGTCCTGGGTACCAGGCTGCTGCTCTCAGGGAAAGGGACGGGAGGTGGCAGGAGATGCCCAAGCCTGGAGTGTTCGCTCTTCCTCCATTCTCCTCACCCCGCCCTGCACTCTTTGCACAGCCAGGAACGGTACGTGCCCTGTTCTCCCTGTGCAGAGGGGCAGGTGCCAGCCAGAGCACCTGGTCCTGCCAGAGACTTTGGGCACTTCGCTTGGTCCCTGCCACCTTGGGCAGTTTCTGTTTTGTCTGTAAACAAGGGTTTAGTTTGGGGCCCCTCTAGGTCCTTGAGTGCAGAACCCTGACCCGGGAGGCGGCCCAGCAGCTGTCTGCATGGCCCTCAGCACCTTGCCTTGTCTGACCCTGTGTGTGTGGTGCTGGAGCTGAAACTTGGGCCTCGCTCCCCCTAGGCAAATTCTCTCTACTGCGAGGCTCACCCCCAGCCCCAGCCTCCTCTCGGAGGACTGAAGGAAGTGGCTCCTGGGTGTGTGTTGTGTGGCGTTTGAAGCCGTTACCGTTGAAGAGACCCATGATTGGCCAGGGTCTTATCCACACCAAGGGAAGGATGGCCAAGCGCACACCCAGCAGAGAGCAGTGAGCAGCTGCGTTTCTTGTTCACATAGTGGTCACACAGTGGTCAGGGCCAGTCCTTGCCTAAAAGGTGTAACAGACCATGAAGGGTGCCACAGAAGAGCACTGTACACAGGTCAGAGTAGAAACAGCAACAGAAAAGCGGGGCTGACAGCTTGGGCTTCTACACTTTAAAGGCCAGGCACCTTTAGTTAAGGTGCTTCCCACTGAGTCTCTAGGTGTGAGTGACAGGAATGATTGACAGGGTGCTCAGCTCACGTGCTTATTCCAGAATTCACTGATCTTATTATATCGGTGAGATGTAGTGCACACTTACGAGCCTATAACGAGGCTGAGAAGGGGTCAAGGTGACCAGAAGGTCAGGCTAAGAAGTCCAACCAGCAGGTGCTCTTGCCTAGGGCCCTGGTGATGTCATATTTTCCACCGCCTCCCTTAGGACAATGGAAGCAGGAGTAACTGCCAGGTGCAGTTTAGGATTAAATGTTGGGGAGGGGTGGGAGTGGCGCTCAGCTCCAGTGTTTCTGACTGCTCTGAAGGGACATCTCACGAACATATTCTTGGTCCTGGGCCTTGCTGCAGATCTAAGAGTGACATGCCCTCCATCCTGGTGCAGAACTACATGGCTTGCAATGCCTCCAACAGTGTCCCCTTTAGCTGGAGAATCAAGGACTACCTGGAAGAGCTGTATGTCCAGGCTCAGTACATCATAAATGCTGAAGGTGAGGTCTGCTGTGGGGCTGTCTCCCTTGCAGATATCCTGCTGCTGGCACCCAAGTTCCTAGTTGAAGCCCTTTGCAGGTGGGACAGCCTCGGGCTTATGTCATTTCTTCATTTTAAAACTTGCGCTGCAGAAGAGAGAGTCTCCAGCAAGAGTTGGAAGCCATTAAGTTGCACGGCATCGGGGGTCCCTGAGCTGATGCTTTCCCAGGGACCTGCTGGATTGGGAAGCCTTCTGGCAGGGAGAGAGCTTATTACCTGTCCTTGTCATTGATCATTCCCATTCAGAGGCATCTGGACAACACAGGCAACGTACTGACGGAAGCGCTCTGCCTGTTAAAGCTTCCTCGGCAAATAGGGGCAGCTGGAATGCATTGTCCAGACGGCCCTGTACTCTGCCTGGCTATCCCATATGAAGGGGTCTGGCCATAGAATTCTAGAAAAACCAATGGTAGCATGGTCTTTCAGGAAATGTCATCATTCATATGGGAAAGCACCTTCTCAATATTTACTCAGAGGACTTACTGGTCAGTCTGCTCTAGAGTGACCTCGTCCCTCAGGGTCAGCATCCCGCCACTTTGTGAATCAGCGTGACCCAGTCCGGCTCATGAGTAGCCATTTTCCTTTTCAGGGCAACACCCTGTGTGGTCCTGCTTGTCTGGGACAACGTACAACCCAGGATCCACCCCCACTGTCTACCCTTAGGCAGACCCTGGCCTGGGTCCCTGCCCTGCACCTGAGCTGGGGCTTGGCAGGGCACCTGTGTGCTTCTCCTGCTTGGTGCTTGAGCGCTTCTAAGAACTCACCTCTCTGTCCCATGTGCTCATTGGCCTCCTCCCTGCAGGACTGCCGCAGAAGTTTGTGGAAATTTTCCAGCAGACACCCCTGGGTCAGTTCCTTACTCAGCTTCCCGAAGGGCAGCAGCTGCAGTTTCTTAACAGCTACTTGAAAGACTTCCTGCTCCTGACCATGAAAGTGTCCAGCCCGGAGGAGCTGAAGGTAGAATCCCACTCTGGTCACATGTGGGGCTAGTCCAGGCTGGACCACAGGTAGCACAGGAGTGCATCCTTGCCTCCCGAGAGCTAGTACTATGCAGATGGGGAAAAAAGAAGTGTGTAGAACCACAGGGTATGAACCCATGGGCAGGGCTTGCTAGAACACAACCTTCTGTTCCTACAAGAAATTTTTTTTTTTATCGGTACCGGGTATTAAACTCACAATCGCATGCTTGCAAGGCAGGCATTTATACTGCTGAGCTAAATCCCCAGCCCTTCCAAGAAATCTTTCAATTTAAATGTTTCATTTCCTTAAAGAGTATTAAGATAAATATTGAACTGACCCTGTGTGGTAAGAATAATGACGAGGTTTAGCGGAAAGATGGATAACTTGGACTGCCTGAAAACTTCACAGTTCAGGACACAGAAAGGGAAAGAGACAAATCTGAGGGGAACAAATGCTGTAACCAATGTGACCGCAGGTTAATGAATGTTCATGTTTTTAAGAGTTAGTAAAAACATAGCTTCACCTTTAAAAGTGGGTAAGAGTTATAAACCACCTGTTAGCAGAATAACTATACCAGCATCTGGGAAATAATGACACATGCACGCTTGTTCACTACACTGGAAACTGCAGAGCACAGCTGGCTCTCAGATCCCTTCTGCCTGTTCATGTGGAAAAATCGACTTTTAGGAAGGACAGTGGCCAGTGTGGTGAGGGAAGGAACCGGTAGCTCGGGAACCCAGGTGGCAGGTCTTGTGAGAGCTGTTGCATCTGCCTGGACCAGTGTTGTCCAACATGGGGACAGACACTCCCAGGAACATTCCTTTCAGATTCCTGTCTAATACCAAAGACTGTGGAGCAACTTTAGTGTCTAAAAATGAAGGCCGGGACAGATATGCCCATTTGCACAAGCATTGAAAAGAATGTTTCCAGGCTGGGCGTGGTGTACACACCGATCCCAGGTCCCAAGGAGGCTGAGGCAGAAAGAGTGTAAGTTTGGCTCCTGCTTGGATGAACAGCTTAGGAACCTGCCTCAGAGAGCACAGGAGATGTAGCGCAGTGAGGAAGCACCCCGGGTGTACTGTCTCCCCAGATTCTTTCCCCAAGTACACTTAATGATGGCTGTGTGTCCCTAATGCAGTACCCAGTGAAGAAAGCCAGGAGTACAGTGGTCTCGATTTGAGGATGATGGTGAGGGAAGGCATGGATATGAAAATGGCCAGGAGGCTTCACCAGAAAGACACAAGGAGGTGATAGTAGGAAGCCTGATTTTTGTTTTTCTTTTCTGCAGTTTTATTTATTTATTTATTTATTTGGTCTTTTTGAGACAGGGTCTCTATGTGGTTCAGGCTGACCTTGGGCTCACTTTGTAGCCCAGGCTGGTTTCGAACTTGCAACCCTCTGCCTGCCTCTGCCTCCCAAGTTCTGGGATTACAGGAGTGCTCTATCGCACCCAGTTAGTTCTGCAGTTTTTAAATAATTCTGATTTTCCGTGGGAAGACGTATCTTTATACTCTAAAAGTGCAGCTGAGAGCCTCTGTTGACCCCAGTTCCTGCAGACGGCCCTGTTGTCCTGCCTGAGGGAGCTTCAGATGGTGTCGGGAAGGCTCCAGGACAGGCCGTCCTTGCCGTGGGTGCACCTGGCCTACCAGTCCTTCAGGACACGGCTACAGAACTTCTCCTGGATTGTGACCATCCATCCCTCAGTCCTGCACAGCCTCACCAGTGATCCACCAATGCGCGGCCTGGCCGGCTGTGAGATGGTATGGGCCCTCCCTGTGCTGAGGGGCCTCTGTTCTGGGTGCGGAAGGCATGTGGGGCTGCGTCCCAGAGGGGAGACTTTGTGGGCATGTAGGTCACATAGCTCAGAGTCATTTCAAACACATCTGAGTAAGGCTGCCTACACCAGCTGCACACCACAGAGTAGTTCCCAAGCCTGGAACTCGGGAACAAGCTGGGCTACCCTCAGGGCTGTGGCCTGAGAGTACAGCAGCTAAACTGTTTTCTTTTCAGACTTTTCCCCAAGACTGTTTTCTTTTCAGATACTGGATGCATTTGCAGCAATGGCCTGTGTAGAGAAGCTGACAGAAGACACCCTGAAGCCTACGCCCCGGGCCTGGCTGCAACTGGTGAAGAAGCTGTCCACACCCCTGGAGCTCATCTGCTCGGAGGAATACCTGCAAGGCAGCGGGAGCTACTCTAGAGCTCTCATCAAGGAGGTCAGGTGAGAACCTGGAGCTCCACTCATCTCATCCTTTCCGCCTGCGCCCTGCAGAAGCTACCATGTCTTGGCGCATCCACACCAGAGTGAGCCGGCGCCCGGGCCATGGGCAGGATTCTCCCTTCACACCCCACTTTGTCTGCGCTGAACCCTGGGAAGTGCCCGGATTCTCATTAGACACCAGAGGAATGCTGCCAGAGCAAGGGCGCTGTGTCCTGGTGGCCAAGAGAAGTTAGTTGCCCATGTTGTGATGCCCTCTAAAGGTCACTGTGACAACAGGGAGCAGTAAGAAAGGGCAGAAGGAACACGAGGGCAAGTGGAGAGGGGACAAGTCATCATGCTGGACTTTAGAGCCAGGA
Source organism: Hydrochoerus hydrochaeris (assembly GCA_004027455.1). Lineage (NCBI taxonomy): Eukaryota > Metazoa > Chordata > Mammalia > Rodentia > Hydrochaeridae > Hydrochoerus > Hydrochoerus hydrochaeris. The sequence goes on from PVLA01014247.1 coordinate 21,458, forward strand.
GGACTTTCCAGGTGCAGGGCTAGTGAGCAGGACACTGTGGCACTGAACCTGGGACACAAGAGCCTTGCATGAGCTGAGTATCAGGGTCAGTACTATCCAGGTGGATGCTCCTCCTTGTGGTCTTAGTGTCACATCCTTCTGGACCTGCTGTCTCCTCCCCTGTTCCTCATGTCCTGGGCTCCCTTGTCAGCTGAGCAAGCGACTTTCCTCTTTTGACAGAGCCCAGTGGGACCGCATCTTCTCCATTTCCCTCTTTGTGGAGCATGTGCTCCTAGAGACCAAGAGCCACATACCTCTGCTGAGCGACCTGGTGACCAAATACGTCTTCTTGCTGGACAAGGTGAATGCTAGTCCTTTTTATTTTATTTGTTTTTTAATCATTCATTTTACTTTATTTTACTTTTTTGGTACCGGGGATCGAACTCACAGTCTTGTGCTTGCCAAGCAAGTGTTTATGCCACTGAGCTAAATCCCTGGTCCATGGGTCCTTGTTATTTTTTGAGACAGGGCTTCGCTAAGTTGCCCAAGGTACCCTCAAAGTAGGTAATCCTCCTCCTTCAGCCTCCCAAGCAGCTGGGAATCCAGGAATGCACTACTTTGCCAAACTCCATTGTACATTTCTACCAGTAGTGTACAAGGTTCCAGTTGCTATAAATCCTGGCCAATACTTCTTATTTCTATTTTTTTTTTTTATGGCCATCCTAATGGGTGTGAAAGAGTATTTTACCATGGGTTTGGTTTGCATTTCCATAATGCCTGAGACCGCTGAGCTGCTTAGTAACTTTTTTCATTGCTGAGACAAAATACCCAATAGCCAAAATTAAAGGAAGAGTTTATTTTACCTCATGGTTTGTAGATGTTTCAGTCCTTAGTTGGCTAGCTCCAAAACAAAGTGGTGTGGCACAAGACCATCATAGAGGAGAAACAGTCTATGGTAGGTCAGGCAGGAAGAAGCAGCCTTCTTTCTGTCCATTTATGTTCTACCCAAGCCACCCACACTCAGGGTGGGGGTTCTGTCTTCAGCAAATCCTTTAGGCCACACCCAGAACTGTGCTAATTCCAATCAGTGAAGGTTAATTTAGTATCACAAACCCTTAATACTAGCATCATACACCCTAGATCCAACCACCTCCAAACTCCACCTGTGAGTACATGATGCTCTGGGGGGACCTCTAGATACAAGCTATAACACTGAGCATCTTTTCACATGCTTTTGGGACATTTATATGTCATCTTTGGAGTAACACCTAGCTAAACCCTCTGCCCATTGTTTGAATTGGGTTGATGATTAACAAATGAAATTTACCCAGGTATTAAACCACACACATCATTTCTAATATGATTTATTGTGGGAACTCAAGGAAAGCTTGAAATATTTAAATCTATAAGTGGTAATAGGCATATGATTTAAAACATAAATTTTATAAACAATCATTTCAAGATGTAGAGACAAAATATTGGATAAAATTAGTGATTTGAGAAAAAATATTCTTGAAAACTAGGAATAGGGAACTCTTCAGACTTAATCTTATACACAATGGAATATTTAACATGAAGCATCTATGCGTAACCACAAACTACAAGAAACATAATCATCAAACTTCCCCCTTCTATTGTTGGAGATGTTTACTTCCTACTCCATTTCTAGATATATCCTGAAGAAATTCTTTTTTTTTTTCCTTTGTTTTTCAAAATTGTTGAGATTTCTTAAAGGTTGTTCACAGATGCTTATAATGTTATTTTATTACTATATCATAAATTATTATGTAGAGTTTGAAGTATCTCATAATGAAGATGGGGTGGACCTAAAAGAAAAGAGAAGCAGACCAAAAATCAAAAGTCACGGGTGGCATTTTTTTTTTTAACGGGTGGCATTTTTATAAAGTATGGAAAGTCAGCTGGGCATAGTGGATGGCATGCACCTGTGATCTCTGCACTTGGAAGGCTCAGGCAGGTGGGTCACAAGTGCAAGGCCAGCCCGCCAAACTCTGAGGGTCCCCACCCTGTCCCTCTGCTGCCGGGAGACACCCCTTACCTGGCCACCCTTCTGCCTCTGCCCTGCCTTACTATTTACACCTCCTTATCAACGTCTTTCTCCCCAGTGTCTTCAGGAGAATTCAGACATCAAGTCATACAGGCCTTTTGCAGCTGTAATGACCACACTTTGTGAATGCAAAGAGAAAGCCAGCAATACCTTCTCCAGGTGAGACTGGCCTGGGCCCCGAGGAGGCTACAGCACTACGCCTCTTGGGGGAGGTGGGGGCGGGTCACTCCTGGCCAGCCTCTCTGCCTCTAGATTGACTGCTTTCCTGTTCCAGGTTTGGTATTCACCCGTGCCCCATCTGCCTGGGAGATACGTGGGAGCCCACCTGCCTGCCCTGTGACCACGTGTACTGCCTGACCTGCCTCCGGAGCTGGCTGGTCCCTGGGCAGATGCTCTGTCCCTACTGCCGAACGGCCCTACCAGATGACTTCTCTCCAAGCGTTTCTCAGGAGCACAGGTAAAGCCCCTCTCAGAAAGCACTCCTCTTTTTTCATGTGTAACATTCAGAAATGTGATCGCTGCTAACCACAGTTTGACAGCGAAACTCCCTGCAGAGGGCTTTGGAAGAGCCACTGGTAGCCACATACTCTGCTTGATGCCAGGACCTCTGAGTTCACCATTCCACCAGGTGTCTACACATACTGACATGGAGACGGTACAATCCTATGACCAGAGAGCTGTAAACTAAAGCCCCTGAAAGAGGGCCGTGGGATTTACGTGCAGCTGCCCTGTCTTTTTCTCCCCACACCGGCTGGAACCAGGGCCTCACACATGCCAGGCGCATGAGTGCTCAGCTACTGAGCCCCACGCAGAGCCCCTGTGTGTGACCTTTCGCTGGATAAGGCCACACATGTTCCCCGGCTTGAGGGTGACAGTGGTTCTCTCCTGGCTTTGCAGAAGGAAAGCAGGAGCTATACATGTGTGGCCTCTTAGCCTGGGCCCTGCTGCCTCTGTGTGGCTTTTCCTTCCTTCCCTTCCCACAGAGGGGTCTTTTGACGTGTTTTAGACGTGCAAAGGTCCCGCTGGTCGGGCCAAGTGACCTAGGCCTGCCTAGGAAGGGATGAGGCCGATGTTGTCTGTTGTTACGTTGACAACCCATTCCACCCACATGTGGTTTACTTAAACCTGAAATGTTGCCCCTGCCTCTGACCACTCTGCGTGGAGGGATGCGGGGTCCTGTGACACAGCCTCTCCTCTGTTCCCAGGGTGGCCGTGGAGAAGCATGCCCACTTCCGGCGCTTGTGCAACAGCTTTTTCGTGGACTTGGTCTCCACCATGTGCTTCAAGGACAATGCTCCCCCCCAGAAGACCGTGATCGACAGCCTGCTGTCTTTGCTGTTCGTACAGAAGGAGCCCCTGAGAGACATCCCGCAGAGTGAGTGGGTTCTTCCTGTACCCCAGAGCTCGGTTCCTCTTCGCGGTGACTGAGTGACGGCTCCCTCTTTCTGGCCACAGGACGCCGTGAGCACACAAAGTCTCTGTCCCCGTTTGATGACGTCGTGGATAAGACGCCCGTCATCCGCTCCGTGGTGCTAAAGCTCCTGTTGAAGTACAGGTGGGTGTAGTTCACCAAGAGGCTGCCACAGGGCTTTAGCTTCATCTGTCCCATCAGGCCTTTGTCCAGGCCACCAAGCGTCCCTCTCAGGACGAGGAGCAGAGTGTGGCTGGGGAGTGCGCTCCCCGGTGCGAGGGAATCTGTGGTGGGACAGGGCTCAGAAGCAGGCACATGCGTAGCAAGAAAACAACTTGCCACACTGGGCCCAAAGGACCAGTCCCTGAGCTCAGAACCATTTTTAAAATAACAATGAGAACAGCATGCTCAGTATTCTCAGTAGCCTTCCCCAAGTGGAGGCCAGGGAGCACAGAGGCGATGGTAGCAGCAGTCACTTGCACACCTCTGGGGACCTGGAGTCTTCCAGCGTGTTGGTTTCACTTACTGCATCTTGACCCTTGATTCGACTTCCTGTCGTTTGCGGAAACAGGAAATTCACACAGAAACACCGGCTTAGTACCGGAGGACAGTGTGAATCCCAGAAAGTCACTCAAGATGAGGCCAACTAAAACATCTAAAAAACAAAAATGATCCAACCTGTGCCTAACCGGTGATTGTCAGGCCACAGGGTGAAGCCTGTAAGTGAAAATTAAAGTATTAGAAAACTCTACCTTGAGCTGCTTAGCATCCTTATACTTAGATTTTTGAGGTGATTTGTTGTGACATCAATGTTGTAGAATAAAAATGTGTCAACACTGCAAGATTTGCCTAGCACAGCAAACCAGAATTTCTCAAATGATCAATGCTTGATGTCACGAAAGAAAAATCCAGGAGCCAGAGATGTAGGTCAGGGTAGGGGGTTTGTCTAGCACGTGGTAAGGCCCTAGGTTCACTCTTGTCCATTTAAATTGCAAGGTTGACCATCTGACTTTAATATAATGACTGTGAAAACTGCTTTGATAACAGTGTCAGCTTCCAAAAGCAGCATTTAGAAACAGTCACTTATCAAGTCTTGATGTGAAGAAGAGTATCCATAATTTGCTGCCAAGAAAATTAGTATATTTCTCCTTTTCTAACTGTGTCATATTAACAACATCATGTGTGAGGCCAGAATCTCTTCATGTATTTCAATATTGAAATAATTGAGTATTGTAGAGCTAATTAGAGTCAGAAGCAGGCATAGAAAAATCAGATAACTTCTGTTAGGCCAGACATTAAAGAGATTTCCAAAGCAAACTTCTAAAAACATTATGAATTTGAATATATATAACATGTTTATTATTGTTGTCAAAAATAGTTAATTTTTTTAGAGTTTTTAGTTTTAATTTCTAATACCATGAATATTGATAGATATAACCCATGTTCCTTGTGCTTATCAACCATTATTTAAAACAAATTGTTAAGCCTGTGAAAGGATCTTGAGGACAGCCTGTTTATATGCGATTTCGTACTCCAGTGCCTGTGCTAATGTATTTTTACAGAATCATGTGATACAGGGCCGGGGTTTAGTCATCACATGTAGTGGACATTTACACACACCCAGAGGGATAGACTACAGATGAGAGACAGGTGCTTTCCTTTGTGAGATGAATCTCCACATCCCGTGTAACCGGAAATAATGTTTCCCTGTCTGCAGCTTTCAGGATGTGAAGAATTACATTCAGGACTACCTGTCCCTGCTAGCGAGCAAAACATTCATACTGGAAGACAAAACTGAACTATACATGCTCTTCATCAACTGCCTGGAGGTGAGCTGGCTGTCACCTCCCTGAGTCCCTTTAGCAAAGTGTCTGAACAGTATTGTTCATGCCATGAGAAACTGTTTCAGGAAAACTGAGAGCCTCCTGTTTCGGTTAGGGCAGTGATCAGGTGTCCCGTTTTGAGGGGGACGGCGGGTGTTCCTTCGCTCTGAGCAGCTATGTGTGCAGTCATGAGCTTCTTAGTGGCACTCTGGTTACCTCCTACCAACCGTGAGATGGTAGCACTAGTGTCACCAAAGCTATCTTGTTTCGTGTGAGTGTGCTCTGGTGTCTGCACAGCCAGCCCCTAGCCAAGCCTTTCTCAGAAGCTGCCGTGGTTGTTGGGTACCCTTGCCAGGGTGCAAGGGTAGGTGGACATCCAGGTGGGTGCACGTAAAGAGCACACAGCCCAGGAGAAGACACCTCTAAGCCGACAGAGTTCATCACCAGGCACTGAGAGTGTGAATGCTTCTGATCATCGGACATTGGGAAATTTTTATTCCCCAAATATTTATAGTACATAGGAAACAAACTGGGTGATACAAATTTTTTTCTTTTCCTTTCCCCTAAGATAGAAAGAAATATATTAGTTTTCCATGGTTAGAAAAATTTGCGTTCAGACCTCCCATATTCTTTGTTTCCATTACCTCTATGGAAGCCCGCTGTGTGATACTAGAAAGAATTCCATCCTTTGCTTTGTTTTCTGTTTGTTAGGATTCGATGCAGGAGAAGACCAGCTCCTGCTCCAGGAGCAACGAGCTGAGCTACCTGAGAGAGGAAGCCAGTTTCCTCCAGTCTTGCTGCCTTAGAAGGCCCTGCCAGGAACCTGCCACTGTGGCCTCCGTTGAGTACCTGCAGGAATTGGCCAGGGTCCGCCTGTGTCTCGACAGGGCTTCTGACTTCCTCACTGAGCTTCCTGGAGACTCAGGCATGTCTTCTCCCTTACTTAGCTCAGCAGTATGGGAGGCCTTTTGAAGGCGATCTAGCTTCCCCCATGCCTTCTCCTTGGGTGTGTTCTGCATGGTGAGGCCCCGCATCACTCTTCCCCTTACCTTTCAGAGCTGGCTGAGGAGCGTAAGCACTACCTGCAGACGGTGGAGTGGTTCTGTGCCCACAGCAGGAACGACTGGTACCGCGTGTACCTCGTGAGGAAGCTCACCAGCCAGCGCGGGATGGATTTCGTGCAGGGCTTCTCCAGGCAGGGCCACCCCTGCCGCTGGGTGTTTCCCAGGGAAGTCATCGAGGGGCAGGTGCGACGTGGGACATGGGGAACCCTACAGGACACCAGGCTGGTGCCAGGGCAGCCACCCCTGCACGCTGCTCCCCATTCCAAAATGGAGACAGCATATGTCTGTCTAATCTGCAGCTGTATGCTTAGCACGGGTTTAGATATCTTGTGGTATGGCAGCGAGAGGCACACACACATGTACACACGTGAGTGTGTGTTTCTGGTTTGCTGCTTTCTTGTGGAGTTCATGTAGGCACCCTTCTCATTGAATTAGACACACAGTAAAAGAATTCTTTGTGCAGCCTTTGCTTTGAGCAAAGTGGCAGTGACTGCACTTGCAGGGTGGTCATTGTAATGTCTGCCAGGTAGAGACAGGAGACCTGAGAAGTAAGGACCCATTATTGCACCAAGTTTGGCGTTAGGCCCTCCCAACTTTCCTCTCCTGGTTCTCAGAAACTAGCATGGTCTTCCTGCTCTGGGGTTACAGAATGGCACTAAAAATTCTTGCATTTTTATGTTAGCAATTGCAATTCAGAGGTGACACATTTTGTGTCATCTGTGTTTGGTGTGGTGCTGTGAATAGAGAAAGCCACCAATTAGAAACTCAACACTGGAGTCCCCCAGGCTCTTTCTCCACCATGGAGTCTGCTCCCTCACCCCCCACCCCCCACCCCTGTGGTGAGCAGTGGCCCACCACACATGGGGCACCCAGGAGCTCCCAGCTTAGCTACCTCCCAGCCTATGGTGATTACTGAGCATCTTTACCTATAGAAATAGTTCTGATAAAGTGTCCTTGCCTGTCCCCTCTGAGGCTAACCCCTGTCCTCCTGGGATTGCAGAAGGACCACCTAAGCCAGATGGATGCATACCTGGTGTACGGTGATGAATACAAGGCCATCCGTGATGCTGTGGGCCATGCCATGCTCCAGTGCAAGACTCCGGGCATCGAGACTGCCCTAAAGGTAGGCTGGTCAGATCGTCTCTCCAGGCTGGTGGCCCTCTTAGAGCCTGCCTCTTGCCTCCATTATGCACAGTGGTACAGGGCGATGCACAGGAGCAGTGAGCAGACCCAAGAGGGACACTGTGTATCAAGAATTCCAGTGGCTGGAACAGGGAGTGGGGGCAGTTGTGTTGGGCTGATTGGTTACTTCCTTTGAGGTCACCCTGAAAATTCATTTCTCATACAACAGACGCTCACTGAGTCCTGTGTACAATCACAATTAACAGCCACACTTACGTGTCTGTTTATTTTGATAAAGATGCAGAGTTTTTAGGATTCTTACTTTTAAATTATTTTGGTCTTGTGTCCTCTTTGAGTCCCTCTTCACCCTGGCTCTGGGGGAAGGAGAACAAAGAAAAGGCTGTTTCTGTTCAGGAAATGTTTCCAAGAGCAGAGAAGCAGCCTGAAAGGGAGCAAATGCTGCTTTCTGTTCCTTCTGTCATCACCTGTCTGGTCTCTACACGCTGAGTTTGGTCTGAGTGTGGTGGTAACCCGTGCAGCCCAAGTTCTCTGCTGAGATGAAGGTCCCCGAGGCACATGGTCCAGAGGCCTAGCGCTGTGGGCGCTGATTTTCTCCTTGGTAGTTTAAAGGCTGAGTCTGTGTTCACATGCAAGTCACACCGGGTCCTGGCCCTGGGGAATAGACCTGTAACTTGTGGTACTGGCTACCGAACCCAGGGCCTTCACCTCTCCTGTCATCGTCTCCCAGAGCTCTGAGATTACTGGTGTGCATCGCCACTCCCAGCTGAGGCCGGTCCCTGCTGATTCCTTACTTGATACCGGTCCCTTTGCAGGCCTGCAGGAGCCCATGGTCCCAGCAAGTGGTCTACTTACTGCTGGCTCTGTACAGAGAGGTGGGTGCTCGGTTCCACTCCGACAGCACAAACCTGCATCCCAAGCCAGAGGTGAGTGCCATTGTCAGGGCTCCTGTGAGGACCTTTCGATGAAGAGACTTTTTAATATGATGAAAGTCACGAACACAAATTATGCTCCCCGTTTTAAAGGTTTTCAGCCTTGTTATATGCAAATACTATTTTGTGTGTATCCCACAGCTTATAGAATCATCATAAAAGTCAAGAACGTAAGATGATATTTACTAAACCCCCATATGAAAAGTTGGGCTTGGATTGGTGCTTACTGTGTTTCTCGATGAAAAATTCTCTGAAAAACTTCCCCTCAACAGATGATACTTTAACTATATTTATCTTGATATTTATTACATATTTGGTATTGAAATGTGTGACTCGGAGGGCAAGCCTCGAATTCCCAGTCGTCTGTGATATAACTGAATGCCAAAAACGTGTGCCCTGACAGCACTGTGAAGCTATGAACAAGTTCATCAAGGGAAGCAATCTCATCTCTCCAGAGGTCCAGCTCTTTGCCACACTCTTGGTGGACGGTGCCCTGCCTCTGCTGCACACAGAGCCTGGCACCAGAAACCTTGAAGGAACCGTGGCAGAAATGGCCATTCATGCTGCAGCTGTCCTTCTGTGTGGACAGAACAAGGTCTTGAAGCCACTAAGGAATTTGGCCTTCTCGCCGGCCCGCATGCAGGTACTGGGCTCTGACTGCTTTGGCTTTCATGGCAAAGACTCGGTGTTTTGTCCCTGCAGAGACCAAGCTGCATTGTGGGAACTGTTGAATCGGCTTGCCTTCTGGTTTTTCTCTACCTTTCTTTTTATGGGGGTAGAGAGTGGGTACTAGCATTTGAACTTAGAACATCATGCTTGCCAGGCAGGTGCTGTGCCACTGATCTAAATCCCTGGCCCTTCTCTCTGCCTTTTTTGCGCTGCTTTGCCTGTGGTGACGGGGACTTGCCTGCTGTGTCGCACGCACCCTCTCTGTGTCCTGCCTAAATCACTTTGGACATGGAGAAGTGAGATGTTAGTTCACAGATGAGACCATGATGCTAAGAGAAACCGGACACAGGAGACTGACTATCAGATGGCTCTCGATCCTGAGAAATCCAACGTGGCAGCCATTTAAAGGGCAAAATAATAGAGAGGTGGCAGGAGACAGGGGGGTGGGCTCTGAGAATGCTAAGAGGGTCTGGGGGCAGAAGAACAGAGCAGAGCACGGGACAGAGGGGGAGGCACTGCGATGAAGGTGCAGTGTGTACACCTGCCGGCTCCCCAGATGCATGCAGTAAGTGTGTGCCACAAGTGTATGAATAAAAAGCACTTTTAAAAAGTGGGTGGTATGCTTCCCGTCTGTCAGCCTCCACAGTCGGGCAGGGTGCCACTCACCTGGCCTCTGCCTCTGGTTTTGCAGAATGCTTATCTTCCAACCATGCCTGAAGACCTGCTGGCCCAGGCCAGGAACTGGAGGGGTCTAGAACATGTCCACTGGTACAGTAAGTACAGGGTCGAGGTGGAGCATAGTCCTTGCAGCTTTGAAAAGCAACCTGCAGCCACACTAGAGCTTGGGCTGGGCCTGGGCTCCCCATGGGTCTGCCTGGAAGTTCACAGCCACTTTTCTCCTCATGCCTGTGGCAGCCTGCAGAGTGTGCATGGCTTGAAGGACCCTGCGCTCTGCTGGGTAGACGGTTCGAATCTTTCCACTTCATCGTGGGAAGGCAATCTGGGCACGGCCATCTGCTCTCTGGAGTACACAGGCTGGGGAGGAGGGTGTGGAGCTACTCTAAAGCTCACAGTGCAACAGGTTTTGACACAAAGGTAGTGCTCTCAAAGTGAGGCTGAAGCCAGGCATGGTGATGTAACCCTATCATCCCGGCACTTGGAGAGGCTGACACAGGAGGATTCCAAGTTTGAGCCCAACCTGAGCAATTTGCTAAGATCCTAGATCAAA
>PVLA01014248.1:0-31745 GCA_004027455.1 Hydrochoerus hydrochaeris
CTTGGTCTCCAGGATGAACTCGTTATGCTGGCTTCTTGGCATGTACTTGACTGTGCTCATCATCAGAGGAGCTCGGGGCCTCCGTGTCGCTGAGGATGGCTGTGGTGCTTTGCAGGACAGCCCTGGTCTTTGTTGTGAGTGTGACTTCTCTGCTCCAGCATAGAAACTTCAACCTATCAGCACAGCTCCTTTACCCTGCTGGCATAGACTTCCTAGTTTCCACCACTGACCTTTGGGCCTTCTCAGCATGCGTCCATAAAAGAGACTGGCGTAAGTCCTTCTGGTGTGATCTAGACCTCCAATTGGACTTGTGGGAGGCATTGTTGTGAGCTCTGGATCTTCATCTGGACTCTTGTGGGACATTGCTGTGGGATTCAAGCCCTTGGCTAAATATTCTGTCTTCAGTGTTGTGGACAGATTTCCTACATTTTCTTGTGTTAACTCTGGGTGAGCATCATAAAGCAATTTTATAAACTCCATGTCCTGATTCTAATTGTTCCCCTGACAGCCCCTTCCTACAACAATCCAATATCAGGCAATGAAATTGAAGCAGTCATTAAAAGCCTGCCATGTAAGAAAAGACCAGTTCCCAGTGGGTTCACTGCTGAATTTTACAAGAGTGTCAGGGCATCCAGCACCAATACTCTTCAAACTGTTTAGTGAAATTGAAAGGCAGGGTTACTCTCAAAGTCATCTGAGAAGCTAACATTACTCTTACTCTAAAACCAACCCAAAAAGAACTATAGGCCACTCTCTTTAATGAACATAGATGCAAAAATCCTCAACAAGATGCTGGCAAACTGCTGGCAAACAGAACGCAGCAAATCATGAAAAAGATCACGTATCCTGACCAAGTAGGCTTCACCCCTGGGATGCAAGGATGGTTCAACATGCACAAATCAATACCCATGATATGTGGGGGATGCCACGGCACCCGCCCCAGGCCCAAGTGTCGCTCTGCTAACTTGTGAGCAGTGCAGGCTGTAGACAGCGACTCCCTAAACTGGCTTTGGTTTCATTAGTGAGTCTGGCCCAGGCTGTGGGCGCATCATCATGAAAGCAGGCGCCTGAGGATGGACCAGCTCTGTGTGTCACCGACGGCCGTGGCCGAGCTCAGGCAGCCGAGCGGGGATACCCCTGGGCTAAGGTATGAGGTCAGGTCTCTGCAAGGCCCGCATGCCTCCAGAGGAAAACTCCTTCCCGGAATTGGCTACTGGGCAGGGTACGGTTAACCATGTCCTAAACCAGGCCATTCCTGTCCCTTCCGAAAGAAAGCTTTGTCCCTCTGTCGCACTCCAGCCTCACCAGCCTCATCCCTTTCCAGCACATCCAGCCGCAAGTCCCTTGCCATCTTCCTCAGTGAGTGAACACCAGGGCTCTGGGCGCCTCAAGGGTTTCTGTTCCCTGCAAACAACTGCTCAACCCAGACTCCTGCTGTACCCCTATTTCATCTCTTGCTCTTTCTCCCCATTGTGTGCTGTAACTCCAGGCCAGAGACTGGGGCCTCGCTGCAGGGTGCCTGATAACCGACACTGTGGAAAGGGTCTCCGGTAGTGAAAACAAGTAAGGATAAAAGCCACAAGGGTATCTCAGCAGATGCAGAAAAGGCCTTTAACAAAACCCAACATCCATTCATGATACAGACCCTGAAGAAAGCAGGTGTAAAGGACATTGTCTCAATCTGATTAGGCCATTTATGGTCAATGAAGTGCCAACTCCAACACCACATTAAATGGGTAAAAACTGAAAGACTCCCTCTAAAACTGGCACAAAACAAGGCTGTACCCCATCATCACTCCCATTCGATAAGGAAACTTCTCAACTTATGAATGTTCAAGCTGTGAACTTTCACAGGTGTTCTGTGTAAGACCCCTTTGTCATCTTAGTAAATGGTATGGGGAATACTGGCTTTCCACACGCAGAAGACTGAATCTAAACCCATATCTCCCACCATGTACTAAACTAAAATAAGAATAGATCAAAGATCTAAATGTTAAAACAGAAACACTTAATCTACTAGAAGATAAAACTGGTCAAACCCCTGAAGACATAGGTATAGGTAAAGACTTTCTGAACAGAACCTCAGCTGCACAAGAAGTAACATCAAGAATTAACATATGGATCACAGTAAAAGGCTGTAAAAGGCTTCACACAGGAAGGAGTGAAGAGACAGCCCGCAGAGTGAAGAGGACTTTGGCCTCCTATTCCTCAGACAGAGGACCAATATCTAGCACATATAAAGAATTCAGAAAATTAGAGACACCAAAATAAAAGACACACTCAAAAGTGGGCAACTTATGTTCCCTGATTAATGTATTTTAAAATTTTATTGTAGTTTTTCCTTTTTTCCCTCTTCTTTTTTTTTCTCTTTTCATCCTTGAAATAACATGGGTTTGGGGGAAAAAAAGCAGGCAACTTAAATGAATAGCTACTCAGAAAAAGAAATGCAGATAGTCAATAAATGCATCAAAAATGTTTAATATCTCTGGTCACTAGGGAAATGCAAATTAAAACAACACTGAGGTTGTATCTTACTCCAGAAAGAATGGCTTTCACCCAGAAATCAAATAGTAACAGTGCCGAAGGAGTTGAGGGGGAGAGGGAACCTTCTACATTACATTTAAACTAGTACAACCACTGTGGAAGTGAGGTATGGAGATCCCTCAAAAAACTAAAACTAGAGATTGCATTTGACTCAACTATTCCCCTCCTAGGAATCTTCCTGAAAGAGTTAAAGACTTCACATTACAGTGATCCACACACACCCGTGTTTGGCTGCACAGCTCATAGCAGCTAAATTTTAGAAGTGGCCTGTGTGTCCCTCAACAGATGAATGGAGAACAGAACTGCGGTATGCATACACCATGGAGCACTATCTGCCACAGGGAAGAATAAACTTGAGTCATTTGTAGGGAAACGGATGTGCCTTGAGACCATCATGTCAAGGGAAATAAATCAGACACACAAGCTTAACTATTGCATTCAAAGAGAAGGAAAAAAGACAGATAACAGGAAGTAGGGAGATGGACTTTGTTTTAAAGAAGGGATTGGAGGGTAGGACAGGAAGGGGAAGGCGATGGAAAAGGAGCCGGGCCGTGCTGGTGCATGCAGCAGCTCCTCAGAGGCAGTGCCACCGTGGTCACTGCAAACATGCACCAACAAAAAATAAAAACTGAAAAGATACAAAGGTTCCCCCCAAATGGCACCTGAGACCAGGAGGGAAATGACAGGGCGCGCTCTGGAGGAACACTGTGGAAATGGGGTAGAGACCAGGACCCCAGGCGGCCCCAGCACCCCAGCTAGCATGGGTCCCCCAGAGCCAACATGAGACCCTAGCAGCCTCACATGTCCTGATCCCCAGGGCCCCAGGATTCACAGGCAGCCATGGCAGTGGCCAGCCCATGCTGCCCACCTGCCATGGAGGGAAGGGAAGGGCCAGCCCTCAGGGAAGTTGGGGCCTCCCGGTTCTGTGCAAGGAGGGTCAGGCTTTCCAAAGCAGGACCGCGCCATGGGCCAGCCCAGGATTTCCTTAATTTCTGAGATATACAAAGGCCCTTGACCTTGGGTGAGGCGTTGCTGCCCCAGCCTGCAGCTCCACGCTCAGAAGCATGCGGGGAAAGCCTGCCCCACCACCACCCCCGGGACCTGAAACTGACACAGGAAACGTCTCTGCCTTCGGATAGATCCTGGGAGGAATCGGTGACAGTTACCGCAACAGTGCAGGGCTCCCTGGAAAAATGACAGTATCCAGCTTCAGCCTGAGAGGATGGGAGTGAAGGGGGTGAGGGGGGTGAGGGGGGTGAAGGGTGCTTCAGGTGCAGGTCAGACAGTTCTGAGGACCCAGAGCCTTGGTATTCCATGCCCTTCAGAGACCTTTGGGAACTTTGTTCCCAAAAGGCACCCTGTTCTCTTCCAAAAATGCACCAACACAGGGAAAGATACTTTCACTTAACCCAAAGAACAATATGGTAATTTCTCTGATCATCTCATTTTACTCCTGACAAATGTCACTTCGCCCCCAGAAGAAGCGATTAGGAGAGAGTTGGATCACCACTGGGAGTTACTTGACCTACTTGAAGATTGGGACGATTCTAAAGGAAGGAGGGGCTGGGTTCTCCGGTTGAGAGGTGAGGGGAACTTGGAATCCTGTGTAGTTAATTTGGTGTCCCTGAATCCTTGCAATTGGTCTCTGGAGTGGGCAGAACTCAGAGGCACAGGGGACTGGCGGGCCAGCTGTCATGTGTGCGTGGCCCCTGCGCTGCTGGGGCGTGTGCACCTGTGCACTGTCTGCTACGGAAAAGTGCATCAGTTCCAGACAGTCCCTCCCACATGACTCACGGTACCCAGGAGGGGTCCAGGCGACCTGCTGAGGTCCTCTTCGAGGGGGCCACACCCATTCAAGGCTTAAAAACACTTCCCCCAACGACCAAATCTACCTGTAAGCAATGTTTTGCCTTCAAATTCTCATGAACTTGAAGGTGTCTGGCCACTTTCAGAGAAGAGGCTCCCACGGGGGGCTGCCCGTCCTGGTTCCCTTCACTTCCCTTTGCTCCCTTCTTCCCTTTGTTCAACGAGAAGAAGGCAAAGGTGATGGCTAAGCGGAGCCCTGGACAGAGGTGCCGCCGCTCACTGGGCAGCCAGGGTGGGCAGAGCTTGGCATTGCTAGCGGCGTGGTGACTGAGTGGAAGAGTGTGGGACAAGGACTTCCACTGGGTCTGACCCTGTAGCTTAAAGGTCCCACACGAACCTGGGCATGCACCCGTGCTCCCACCACCCTGGCCCCCAGCAGGAAGAAGTGCTGGGCGGAGCAGGGACTCGGTCCCAGGTCAGTCCCATACCCAGAGGCCGACCTTACAGCCCCGCCCGGGCCTGGGCATGCTGCGGGGATGACTCCAGCATCTCACTGGTGTGACTCGTGGAGATTTGGGCAAACCTCTTTTCAGATATTTTCTCTGAAAGTAGTGAGGAGACAAATGGACATGCAGGTGGTCACCTCCCATGCCCTCCCTAACAACCCACCCTTCCTTGCAGGCTTGGACTGGTGCCAGATGAAGCTGGCACTGTCACCCTGGGCCATGCATGTGTGCAGCCTGGCAGACCTGGAGAGAGAGAGCAGAGCAGATGTCAGGCACACCTGGTCCCCAAGCCCCACGGCTACCTGTTTCTCCCCTGCTAAGGGGGCCTGCTGAGTGCCAGGGAGGACTGGGCTTTGAGAAAGCTGGGCAGGCTCGAGAGGTGGCCACACTCTGCGCACCTGACCAAGCAGCTGATTTCCTGGGGTAAAGAAAAACAGGAAAAGTGCAGTTTATAAAACAGAGGGAAAATTAATAAATTGTCTAAAAGACATTCAGCCTGGTATTTGATTTTCAATCCCAATACTAAATGAAAATTAACAGTAAAGCAATAAAGAGTTCTATGACAAAAACACTAGATATTCAATGAGTAGTCCGTATACATGAGTGTTCAGCCATGGTTCAAATGTAAAGGACATAAAAGGCGTGTTTGGATGTGCAAAGACTCGGAAACAAACTTTCTCCAGAGAATTACTCAGAGGCCTCCATGCAAGAGAAAAAGAATGGGAGTAAAGAACTTCACATAAGGAAGAGAAAAGTCAGCGCCTTCCGAGAGTCAGCCATGCTGGTACTGAGAGGACCCGACAAGAAGCCAAGCAGCAGGCCATTCTGCTGAGCAGCACAAGTTGTGATGGTTACAGGAAGGGAA
The DNA here is from genome assembly GCA_004027455.1 of Hydrochoerus hydrochaeris. Taxonomy (NCBI): domain Eukaryota; kingdom Metazoa; phylum Chordata; class Mammalia; order Rodentia; family Hydrochaeridae; genus Hydrochoerus; species Hydrochoerus hydrochaeris. Next base: position 5,722 of record PVLA01014248.1, read on the forward strand.
AAGTCAGACAGCACCTCCCGTGAGCCTACCTGCACTCAGGCTAAGAATAAAACCCCACCACTACCACTACCAGGCAACCAGAGGGTTCAGAGGACAGGCTGAGCCAATAGCAACTAAGATACATAAAGCGACTAAATGCTTGTACTGTTTGGTTGATTTTGCAGGCCTGGGCCAGCAGCCTGAGCGTCTCTTGGGGGGATGACAGTATGCAATATAGCAAATATGGGGGATCTCCTATCTCGTCTTGGAAATTCAGTATTGTTCTCACTGTTTTGCTTCGTTCTGATTGTTTTGCTTTATTGGATATTCTGCTTTGATTGGCTTTAATCTGTCTTGCTTTTGGTTTGATTTTGCTATACCTGATGAAATGGGCAACTATTGTGAAGATGACAAGATCTACTATGGCAGCCATTGCTTTCCCACTGTCCTGCTTTGAAGTTCTGTACCAATTCTGCTGCTTTGTATTGAGTGGCTTTCTTCTGTTTTGTTTTGTTGGATTTTACTTCTTTAAAACAAAAAACATAAAACTTAGAAAATGTGGCGCTGGACAGGGCAAAGCCTCCAGTCTGGCCCCCAGCCTCTGACACTGGTGTGTAAAAGTTTGTCTGGCTTTTACTCAGGCTGGCGGCCAAATTCAGGCCCTGCTATTCCATTTTGACCACAAACGGAAAACAACTATGTCTTCTTATTCATTACACTGTTGAAGTGTTGTTTGTGGGCAGAAATGCAGTTTCATTTTTAATTTGACACTTAATTCATAAGTCACCCCCCCCCCCATCCCATCATCCGGATAACGACAATTCTGACTTTCTGGTCCTTCTGCCGTTCACATTTGCCATCGGTTGTGTCACTTAGACACTGACTACAAATGCTGGTGGTCTAATTTCTGGCTTAGGTGTGGTTTACTGTGGACAATGAGATTTGCTGTACATTTTTCTTATGTTTTGTTTTGTTTGTTGTTATTTTGGAGATTTATCAGATGAAGGAACATTTCTTCTCTTCCCATCCTAACAAGGAATTTTGCCTCCTACAAGCCTGAGACAACCCTGCGGTTTCCCCCTGAGGTAGGTAAACCACACTCTGGCATTTGCTCCCGTTGCACCAATTTTAAATCGTGCCAACCAGATGAGCCCTTGGGTGCTGATTTCTGTTGGGGTCCTGTGCACCCACGCACAAGAGTGGGCTCGGCCTGCTTCTCAGGAGCGTTTTACGTTCACGCCACAGAAGTTGTGTCTCCTCTATCTACATGCAGCCCAAATCACAGCTACAGGCGTGGCTATCTTCACACTGTCTGCTTCTCCCACACACACCCAGAGCAGGTGGAGATGGAACGGACAGGGGAGATGGTGACCATGGTGACCCCGGAGCAAGGATGCAGAGATGCCATGTGTGTTACTGCTGCAGAGGTGCAGGAGCAGAGGTGGAACCACAGGGGGCCAGAGAAGGCTGCTTGCCTCCTAGGGGCACAAGACCTGTTTGCAGTAAATCAGTGATATTCGCATGCCTTCCTAATTCGTGTAGGAAACCGTGCTTCCCTCACCAGGGCAGCTCAGCACAGAAAGCACCAGCAGCTCAGTGCAGGCCTGGGCTCAGCGGTCACGCAGCCTGGCTCTCGCGGAGCCTGGGGAGTGCAGTCTTTTCTGCTTGTCCAGCTCCCTTATCTTGCCCTGTGCAGCCCGCTTGGTCCTCCTGCGCTCTGCACTAATCTTGGCTTAAGCTGGTCTGTGCAGGGATGTGGCTTCCCGGTGTCGGGACCTCGTGCTATCTGCTTAAAACTCTTGGCCTCTTGTCTGGAGTGACTCGAAGTCCTCGGTGAGAGCCGTCTCTATCTGTTACTAAAGAGGCTTTGCCTTCCTCTAACAAGTTTCACGAAAGAAGATGCTTCCTGTTGGATTCTCGTGACTCCTTGCCTCTCTCTTTCCATCTGAGTCCTTGAATTTCTGGCCAGAGGTCTAGAGGTGATAATAATAACTACAGTCAGCACAGCAATATAAATAACAGCAGGTGACAATTGTCTAATCTCATTATGGACAGGGAGCGCTAGTGCGACCCCTGACGAGACCTCATTTTGCAGATGAGGAAACGAAGTCACTGTAGCTGGCTGTGGGCACAGGGTCTTGGACAGAGCACCCCACGGCCACCCTGCTGGCACGTGCTCCTATGCATCGTGCGCTCCCTGCAGCAGCCTGGGGCCTCGTGTCTAGGCTTCTCCCCATCTCTCCATTTGTGGCAGAGAAAGGAGAGTCACTGGAACATGCTGCTGCATGCTGTCACAGCACGGTGGGGTTAGATGACACCCCAAACCCAGGATGGCTCAGTCTGAGGCAGCACAAGGGGTCTGGGCTCCAGGAGCACTGCAGCGAGGTCTGTGGCTGGCACCCAGGGCCTCCTCCCTGGCTCTCTGTGGATTCCCCTCCAGCCTGCTCCGCAAGGCATGGTTGGGAGCGCAGCAGGGGTCTGGCCCTGCTGGTTCCCGAACGTTATTCTGAGACGGAGACCTGTGCAGGGCTCTTGAGGGGGCTGCTGGGAACAAAGCCCTGAACAAAGTAGAGCCCAAAGTGCCACCGGAGAGGACGGCAGGCTGGGCCCTCAGCCGACTTCCTGGCTGCTCCCTAAACACCACCCCTGGAGAGCAGCCAGGAAGGAAGGAAGCCCGAGGGAAGACCAGCCACCCGCCCGAGGTGTCTCTAAGCGTGGTGTCCACAACTTTCCAAGTTTGTGAAAATATTTTTAACAGCCAGGGGTGAAGGTGCATGTCATGCTTCACATAGCAAGGAGGCAGAGGGGCTCGTTCCAGCAGACAGTTCCGGGCGCAGTCTGAGCTCCACTGTGGCACCGGCTCTGGCCGCTGGCCCCTCACAGCCCAGCTGGGAGCGCACTGTGCCTGCTGATTAGCAGGGATTCTCCAGTGCACGGTCAAGGCCACCACTTCTCCTGCTAAGGGGAAGGATTAGCACATCGGCACAGCCCCAGGTGGCAGACACTGCTCAGCCCTACGGGGAACAAGCTGTTTTCCGGGCTGAATGAGGAGAGCAGGTCTCAGGACCATTAGCCTTTCCTCACCTGTTGGCAGAGCAACTAAAATGGGCAGATTCCGTCACACACCTCGATAAATCGCCAGTGCTGCAAGTCACCCACACTACTGCTGTCCAAGGTACACAGACCCCTCATTCTCCCACATGGCTCCCCAGCTGCACTCAGATGATGGGGCTGGGTCCAGGGGAGGGAAAGCTCTTGCCCAGTGTGCAGGAGGCCCTGGGTTCCATCCCCAGCTGTTTCGGCTTAGACCTGGATGAACCCCGGAGCCTCATCAGATCCTCGGGGTTTCTTTGCTCGGGTGGGCTTTGGTTGTTTGTACCACTGAGAGTCTTTGCTTTTTATCTGGACTGTGGCCCCGGGCAGGGCATGTTGGTGGTACCTCAGTGTGGCCAGTGTCTGCATGATGTCCACGCCCCTGTGCCCAGCAACTCCTGTCCCCTATGTCACTTTTTTGTACCTTGGTCACTCACCAGGGTGTTATCAACATTATTTATCTTTTTAAAAAACCAGCTTTTGGATACATAGATTCTCTCTATTGATTTTCTGTTTTCAACTTAACTGATTTAACCCTTTATCTTTATTATTTTATTTCTTTATTTTGGGTTTCATTCACTCTTCTTTACCTCATTTCTATAGGCAAACTTTTAGTGATCCAGGTATTCTGTTGTTTTCTAATAAAATATCTCTTGCCGTACATTTATAACACATTTTATGTTATAAATTTCCTGCTAAACTTTGTTGAGCTGCACTCTTCCTTTTCTGTTATTGTTGTTTTGTTCTTTGAGACAGGGTCTCACTATGTAGTTCAGGCTGGCCTCAAACTCACAGTGACCCTCCTGCCTCAGCCTCCCATGTGCTAGTATTACAGAAGTGCACTCGCACACCCAGCTGATGGATTCTTGTTTTCTTTCAGTTCACAATATTTTCACCAGTTTCACTTGAGACCTATTCTTTGATCCATGAGTTTTTAAAAGTATTTAACTCTTCAACTATCTCTTCACTATTCTGCTATGATTCCACTGTGTTTGTCATGCACTGAGAATGTGTATTCAAGGACTCCCTTGCTGTCTACAGTTGAAGCTTTGTTCCCTGCCCCAGAATGTGTGCATGCCCAGAGGAGAGAAGACATGTCCCCGCTGTGCGCTCTGCCTCCCTTTTCTGCTGACTTCCTCCCCGGGGTGCAAGGGCTCTGCCAAGTGTCCGGAGCTCTGCTCCCGACTGTGTGCATGGCAGCATCTCCCGGCGCATCTTTGAGCTCTGTGCACAGTTCCTCCCTTTCCCTGCTCACACCCCTGCTCTGCAGCTGCGTCTGCTATTAACTCAGCAATCTGGCAGTCCAGTAATCCGGTGTCCTTCCCGACAGCGTTTGCTCCTTACTTCCGTCTGTTCCTGGGCCTTCGCTTTAACCCCACGGCACCGTGTTCGAGTGGGCTGCTTGTAGCTCATGTAGAGTTCACTCTGTCTCTAATCCAGTCTGACACAGTTTGTCATTTAACAGGTGCACTTCAGCCGCATAGGCTCCGGGTAACTATTGCCAGCTTGTGTTAGATCTGCTGTCTCCATGTCTGCTCCCACCACGCCTCGTTTCTCTTCCTGATGGTTTCTGGGTTACTTCTAGCGTTCGTCCTCAGTCCACCCATTACCTTTCTGGTTTTACTTCCTTTAGCCTTTGCTTCCTGTTTGGTAATTGCTCTGTGTGTATCACAAATACAGCTAACATTTCAGTCTCGTTACCACTTTACATAGACACTACAAACTCAGAGATGGTTTTGTCCTCCCTTTCCATGGCATATTTTCATAAACATTGCTATCTTCTGCCTTGGAATAGCTCCTAGAAAATATTACAGTACTTGATTTCAGAACAGCATGAAAGAACCTCAGAGACGACAGAGCAGTGCAGCCTGCTTTCCTGTACAGTTGGCTTCCGTGCTTTACTTCCTTTCTAAAATCCCCTCCGCCCAGCTGCACCCCGGGAGCCCCAAAGCCACTCTCCTGCCAAAAGCCGCGCTGAGAGCTGTGGGACTGGTTCACCGCCACCATCGTCCAGCCAGCGCCCTAGAGTAAACACGTCTCCCAACACACACGTGCGTGTGTGTGCAATGGGTGCACATGTGAGACCCCGATGGACTCCACTGTCAGCCCCTTGCTAGCCTCCGAGAGCCCAGAGTACAGAGCTCTCTCCAGGGCTGTGCTCTCACCAGCCGGTGGCTACACCGATTGGCCTCAGCCAAGACCTCAGAGGAACCAAAGGTGGGGCTCTGGGGCACAAACCAGGCTGCTCCCTGGGAGAGCCTTCCACAGACACGGGCTCCCCAAGACACAGCCACCAGAAATGAGGCGCCCCGCTGCAGCCCAGGAGTGTGGAGTTGAGCCAGCTGAAGGTGTTCACCACCCAGCAGGTCCTCTTTCCTCAAGGCCTTGGGACCATGGCACTGGGGTCAGCTCACAAGTCCAGTCCCTCAGGTGGCCTCTGCCTCTGCAGCCAGGAGGCTGCGAACCCCATGGAGCACATCACCCCAGCCCTTACCGCAGCATCTACACCTGGGGGAGAGGGAGGCGGGGGCTTCGTGTCCTGTCTCTCTGGGCCTCCTTCCTCCTGGGACCTGTGAGAGTGGGCATCTGGGAAGAAAGGCCCAGCCTAGCAAGCCCCCGCAGGTCAGCCAGACACTGGTGAGGATCTGGGACACAAGGGTCGCAGCACCGGCGGACACCCCAGTTTCCAAAGCTGCCCGTGAGAGGCAGCCTCCAGGCAAATATCGTGAATTTGTAATGGAAAAATGGCATTTCTTTTATTTATTTTTATGTATTTTTGAGTGTTAACAAATAGTTCTAGTGACAATTAGCATCTTTGTGTATTTATTGAAAACCAGCACTAAATCTGTATTTTACAGAGAAATGCCTTAGACAGATAATAGCACAATTCCATGTTTGTGAACCGACAGTTTGCTCTAAACATAGAGGAGAAATTCGGCAATTATCACTACAGCTGTTTGTTAAAATCTGACAATAGATAAATAATGACTAGAAATCAATCTTTTCATTAAAATTCAAGAAACAAAAAAATATCTAAAGGAATTTCATTATTCCTTTAAAAAGTCCAGCCTGGTCCTTCCACGGCTCCGACACACATGACTTGGGGTTTCCATGTTTGTGGCTCATTGTGGTCTCTGTCACGACATGTCTCCAAAGAAGAATTGCACCCTGAAGTCATGGGGGCCCAGGGTGGGTACCCACCTCCTCCTATCTACTCACAGGCTTAGTCTGAGCACACACACATGCAAATGCGTACATGCACACTCGCACACAGGAGGCATCACGCACTCACACACAGAAGGTGTTCGAATCCAAGTGTTGACAGCTTGATCTCGCCACCCACCAAATCAGCAAAGTGCCCTCATCTGGAATCACCCCGGCCTCTCCACACAAAGCGCAGAAGAAGACCCTGGGCGTCTTTCTCCTTCGCGTCTGCAGTGCGTAGGGCTTGCGAGCCTCCCTGCTTCCTGTCGTCTCTCTTTTACTTTGCTCTTTACTTTATTCATGCTTTCAGTTTCTTAGACAGGAGAAACCATGCACTGTCTCAGCCTGTGTCTGACTCACATCTCTGGACACGATGGCCACCAGGTGTGTCCCTTTCCAACAAATGACTTAGCCCTTCCTGAGAATGAGCTGTGGGTTTCATGACAAACCGAAAGGCTGGAATCACAGTCACACCCGAATCCCAGCCCCAACAGGCAGAGAGGGGAGCAGGAGGGCCGCGCTGGCTCCAGCCGTGAGGAGTGGGACAGAGATGTGGCCCTGGGGTCAGACTCCTGGGCCTCCTGGGGCAGTCTCCGCCTGGGGGCCCGGGGGCAAGGTCAGCCCGTCTTCTGGGGCTGCGGGGTCAGCCTGTGCATTGCCCCACACTCCTGTGAGGACACCCAGTCCTGAATGGACGCCCACAGAGCCGTGAAGTTACGGGGCTCTTCTTCCTGAAAGGTTAGAGGGGTATTCATTTCGCACATCTGAGCTAGGGACATCGTCTTCCTCTCTCTTCCCTTCTGCCCTCTGCAGTCTGTGTTTTGGGTGAACAACAGTGGAACAGCCTCACAGGAGGAAAAGTCAACCATGCAGGAACTCTGCAAGCAATGTCGGGGGCTGGAGCACCAGGGGTCCCCAAGCCGCCAAGCCGCACAGCTTGCAGGGACCCAGCTGGGTAGACGGCCACCTGCTGGAGTCAGCCCACCCTGGAAGGGGCAGCGCCGGGCTGTGGTCAGAGCGTGGACTGCAGGGAGGGTCCTGAACACCGCCATGGAATCAGGGACAGCGAGGTGGGCAGGGTCTGCCTAGGCTCGAGCCCAGCTCTGACCTCAGTGGAGGGTGAGGTCCTCAGGTTTATCTTGGTGCTATGTCCCGGCTAAGATCTAGGCTGGGAAGAATGTCTGATCTCCCTGTCCTGGGCAGAGTGCTGGAACCTGGTCTGCAGTGGTCCATTTGTGTACCTTTGCCTACTTCTGGCCTTGGCTGTGAGGCTTCTATTGGAAGCAAAAGTGGCCAGGGTCCAGCTGGCTCAAGCCAGAGCCAATCCAGTGGAGATCCACAGTGGGCAGAGCACGTTGCGTGTGTGTTACAGATGCTGTTTGTTTCCTCCCTTAAGGGCTGGAGAGAGAGCAGGCACGTAGGCCATGTCTGACTAGTGGGCTTCGAAGCACAAACAGAAATGAGAATGATGCTCTTTAGCCCTGGGTTCTGAGGCAGGATCTCGCTTCCGTCCTCTCTCCATCTCTCTCTCTGTCTCTCTCTCTGTCTCTCTCTATCTCTCTCCCCCTCTCTCTGATGACCTCAGCTGCTGCTCCTCCCAGCACAGTGGCTGAACGCTGGCAGAGCTGTCTGGAAGCCTAAGGTTGGAAGTGGACTTTGGGGGGCTCCGGGTATGCAGTGCACATCCTTGCTGACCTCCAGGTATCTGTGACCAACTATGCTCCTCCTCAGGGGGGGACACAGAGTGGGTGAGGAATGGTGCCTGCGCCTGTGCTCACCACATGATCTACCACCTGGGAATCCAAGCAGTCGGCTACAGCTGCTGTCACAGGTAAACTGAGGCACGGTGAAGCTGCACTGCAGTCCTAGCCTGTGGCACTTATAAACATGACTTATTTAGATTTGGGTCAGATGCAATGAGTTCAAGTGATGTCCCCTGGATGGGACAGACCCTGAGTCAGTGTCCCGGCCAAGAGGAAATTCGGATAGGGACCAACAGAGGAAAGATGGCCAAAAAGCAGGTGGCTCCAGATCGTGGAGTGGGCCTGGGTGGGTGGGGACCTGGGTGGGTGGGGGACCTGTATTCTGAACCTCCAGCTGTGGCCCCACGTCCAGCAGCCTCTTGTCTAGAGCCCTATAGGCTCAGTTTGCATCCGTGCACCCAGAGGCAACATGGGAAACGCTGGCAGCCCCATCCCCATTCTGGGGTGTGGTCAAGCCAGAACAAAGGGAGAGAAACCCAGAAAGCTCCATCACAACTGCCCTGAAGAAAACAACCTATTTCTTTAAGAAATATTTACTTTGCTTCAAAAATGAAAATAAACCTGATCACTGGGTTATCTTGTCCAAACATTCAGTGATATAAAACTATCAAGATCATGCATCGAAACCCAACTCAAACCAACTTATTTAAATGAACCTGAGGACATTAGAAAGTCAAGCTTCCCTGAAAAACATGGAGCTGGGGTCCCCCGCCCTTCCTCCCTTGGGCGGTATAATTTATAATAGTGCAAATTCAAAGCAGCCCCTGGGAACCCTAGACAATACCCAGGGGAAAGCGGTGAGGAAGAAAACCTTCGCATGGTTTTTTATAAGGCATAGAAACAATCATGACCCCAGGCAGTAGTCTCCCCATATTTACATTTGGATTATGGTCCTGTTAGCATAATGCCATCTATTTTCTACCTCTTAAGGAGCTTGGGCGATTGTAGCTTTTTAACATCGCTCCAGAATAAGTGCTTTTTTGCGAGAAGTTCACCCTCTGAGTTCAGATAGACTGCATTTTGCTGTAAAATTTTATTTTGCAATGATTACACTTTTTTATCATCTTCATGCCACGAGATGTGAAGTCCAAAATATTTATGTCCCTGATTGTCAGTCCTTCCTTCTTAGAGATGTCAAAGTGAAAACAGAATAGGCAAGTCATTTTTCCGAATCAATACCGGCAAATTATCACAGCAAGATTATAATTCAGGTGCACAATACCTGCCTTCGCGGAGCACAGCAAGGATGGGGCGCTGCAGGTAGCTCCCGTCGCTAAACAGCCCGGATCTGTGTCATGATGCCACGTCGGGGTCCAGCGTCTCCCACAGAGTGAGGGGCACAGTTCCGGCCTGAATCCATCCCTGACCCTCCCTGCAGCCCGGGGACCGGCCACCACGTGGCAGCACAAAGGTGGCTGTCGCTGTGCCCACAGCGTCACCTGCTGAGGCCCATAACCTCACAGCGGCCAGGAGGCTTCCTCTGGGAAGGAGCGGCTGGCAGCTTTCAGCTGAGCCCAGACAGGAGGTGCGCATGAGTGGAAGTGCCTCTGCCCTCCGCCCCCACTCCCCGAACCCACCCCCTCTGGGGTGCCATGCAGGGTTCTCTCTCAGCTGTGACAGCCACACGGTGCAATGACCCCTTCTCTGGAAACCATTCCCCAGTGAAGCAGGACAGACCTCAGCGCTGCTCTACGGCGAGGGCTGGCCGCACCCAAGGCACCGAACTCACGCGCTTGAGTGCGCACTTTGTGTCTGTTTGGCCTCCCGAAAGCCCTGCACCTGGTGCAGAGATGCAAGATGTGTCCGGCACAGACTGGAGCACAGAGTGCCATGGTGGCACTACCAACCCAGGTTTCATGCCCCCAGGCTGACCAGAGCCCAAGGGGCCCTGGCCACTCCCAACCAGACCACGGGGCACAGCACCCAGACCTCAAATGGGGCCCAGCCAAACACCCCATCCTCAGCAGAGTCCTGGGAGGCTGGAGCCCGTCCACTTCTGGGCTTCTGAGATGCCACTCGCTGGAGCTCTGGGAGCCCGGGCAGAGCTGATCTTTGTGGGTACAGGGCAGGAAGTGTGGGGCGGGAGAGCACCCCAGGCTTGGAAAGCCACAGCTGCCCACTCACATCCAGCAGAGCTGCAGGTCCACTTGTCATCAGTGACCAAGGACACAGCCACTGGCCAGGGTTCATCTGCATGTTCTGAAAGGAGACGTCCTATCCTCGCACTGGGGAGGTCACAGCTCCAAACCCCAGGACCACCTGTGAGTGGGGCCACCCTTGACCAGAATGGCCACTGTGCCCAGACATGGCCCTTGGAGCCGCTCACCATCACCCTGACTGTCTGATGGCCACGGCCACCTCGGGACCTGGTCCCTCAGGATGCCTGCTCTGGTTCTGCCTTCACCCTGTGTGACTTCTGGGGACACAGTGGCTTCAAGGCTGACCAGCTTGAGTGCCCAGCATCGCCAACTCCCCTGGGATACAGGGAACCCTGTGACAAGCAGTTATTGCTGTCAGTGTGATCCCAGCACCCAGGAGGCTGAGGCAGGAGGGGTGCCTCAAGTTCAAGATCAACCTGAGCTACGTAGTGAGTTCAAGGCCTACCTGAACAACATAGCAAATTTCACAGATACATACGTACATACAAATATACATACAAACACACAGATATAAATATACATATATAAACATGCAGATATACATACATACAGATATACATATAAACATACAGATATACATAGATACAGATATACATACAAACATACATACATGCACACATGTCTTAGCTGCCCAGCTGAGTAGTCCCAGCCTCTTTCTACCTCCCCCGCCCCCGCTAGCTGACCTCGAACCTCCCACCCTGCACCAGCCTGGCCACCGAGGACTCCCTGTCCCGTGGCAGCTGTGAGGACTGTGGCTCTGAGATGCATGGGGACATTTGCTTTCATCGCACTTAGGTGATTTCAAAACCAGGAATGTGCTGGTTCGGTTTCCAGTTCACCTCAAACCGCTCCCACTCAGAAAGGTCACCAGCACGCCTGACTCCAAGCCGGGCAGAGCCCTCACTGCCTACCTGGCTCTGCGCCCTGCCCCAGCCTCCCCAGGGCCCAGGGCATCCCTCTAGGATTTGCTGAGTGGCAGTGACTGAGGACAGACAAGCGGGGCTGGTGATGGGCGGGGCCCTGGACACACGTGGGGTCCAGACGCTGCTGCCGGGGCAGGGACAGGGGTTGGCCAAGGAGCCTGTGCAGGGATGGGGTTGTTGCCTGGCTGCACACACTCAGGTCACCCAGCCTGTGCCACCCGCTGTCACCCAAGGAGGTAGGGGAATGGGCAGTGTCCAGGCTGATCCTGCAGAGTGGCTGCCTCTGTCCCAAGACAGTGGTCCTGCTCTGGAGCAGCACACGGGACACGAATCCTCTCCCAGCTACCTGGAGGCTGATTACAGGGTGAAGTGCCCTGTGGACGGTGCCTGGCCAGCCAGCGAGTGGCCTGTGGTCCCTGCCTGGACCTCGCCTTGTCCTGCTTCTGCCTAGGTGCGGGCTCTTGGGTCTGTGTCACCTGGAGGAGGCACCTAAACTCTGGCTATGCCCAGCCCTCTAAGCCCTGCTCAGCCCTCCTTTCTCCCCAGCTGCACAACAACTGCCTCAGCCCCACAGGTCCGCGCAGTCCCTGGCAGTGTCCCTCAGACATCTGCAGTGGTCTCGAGTCCCACCACACCTGGCAGACACAGAGACACACCAGTGGACACAGTCCCATGAGCCTTCCCAGCCCCTGATGCCCCTCAGGAGTCTCACAGCCCCTTGCAACAGTGCAGGGCGCACCAACTCCCTTGACCACCAGGCAGTAAGGACCCTGGCCCAGGCTCCTCCGCACCCCAACCCCTCTGGGGCAGCACCTCGAAGACACGTCAGTGACTTCCCCCAGACCTCACCGCAGCTGTCAAATGTACGAATACTTATTTCACTTCGAGAAATCAAGACATAAAATCTACTCTTTTTTAAACCTTAGGAAAAATTTTCCTCCAAATTGCAATTCATAAAATAAAATATATAAATAATAGCAGATGGCTTCAACTCCACACTGCCTGACATGGAATTTTGATATCTAAATGGGTTTTTCTCCACATTCCCTTCTCTGATTGGGGCAAGCTCAGCCTGGCTCTCAGCCTAGGACCCCAGAGGCCCACGGGGAGCTGGAGTGGCCTTAGTCCCTCAGTGTGGCTTCAGAGATAGAGGGACAGAAGATAGAAGTCTTGTGCCTCCCCGTCCCCCGATTCTCCAGCTGTTCCCCCTACATGTTCCAGGTCAGCTCAGCAGCTGCCCTAAACCGGATCCAGGAGAGTACCAGTGTAGGGACAGCACACTTCTGGGTCGGCAGGGAGCAGAGAAGGTGCCCTGGTGCAGTGTGCCAGGGGCCCTCCAGGAGGACATTTAAACCTCCACCAGCTGCTCAAGCCAGGGCAGAGGAGGGGTTTTCACCTTCAAAGACAACTGGTGGATGAGGATGTAGGTCCCCAGCCCTAAGGGACTCCTCTTAGGGTTAGTATTTAAGATGCCCCCAGTCCTCACGTGTTTGCAGGCAGGCTTTTGGGAATGGCTGCATCTTGGGTGTGTGATACTAGACCGTGGATGTATAATACCTGAATCAGGCCACTGATTGGTTTAGTGTAATTCCAAGCATGGATAATGGAAAGCCCCACCCTGCATGTGGTTGGCACCAACCAATAGGCTGTAGGGACAAAAGGGAAAGGAAAGCACCCCACTCCCGCCTCCTGCCTGCCCTGCCATGGGCTGTTCTCCTCTGTGAAACTCCTCCGCCACACTACCCTGCCTTAGCACCAACTGACTTTGGGCTGGAACTTCTACAAACCGTGAGCTGAAATAACCCTTTCCTCCTTTAGCTTGTGGGCATCAGATATTTTGTCCAACAACAAGAAAGTAACTAAGACATCCCCCTACCCCACAGCCTGGTGGAAGCAGACAGCCTGACCCAAAAGTGAGGCAGCACCTGCCTTAGATAAGGCTTCTCAGCCCAAAGGAGGACGCAAGGGCCAAGTCTGCAGCAACGGACACTCAGTGATAATAATGGATTTTATCCCATGGATTACAAAAATATGCATGAACTGATACCCTTGAGCGAATATAAGAAATGGAATAAATCAATAAAGAGAAGGAAAGTTTCTTTCTCCCAGTAGAATTTCAACTAATAAACATAGAAGAAAGGATAGAAATAGAAAATCACCATTTACAAGCAGTCTGGTAATACTGTTGAGGATTGCTGGAATCAGCAGGGAAAACTAAAACAGGTCATTTGCATAGTCTCAAAGAATCTTCCCATAAAATATTCAATAATAATGAAAGGGGAAATCATCAATTTACAGGGGAAAACCCAGAAATCCCTTAACCAGCTCAATCAAATAGGAAAGAGCCAACTTGACTTCAAGCACCCCAGCAAGTCGCCTGAGCAAGCCCAGCGTCACCCTGGGATAGCGCGGCCAAAAGCGCATAATCTTAACTTATCCTTGAGGAAACGTCAGGCCCAAGCTGAGAGGCAGCCTGTGAAATGTCAGGCAAGTGGGTACTCTCCGAGGTCAGAAGGGCTTCAAACACGACCAGGGCGGAGGCCTCTCCCAGGGCACAGAGGCCGAGGACACAGCACTAATGGCATTGGGTCCTCGTTCGATCTTGGACCAGAGGAAGGACGTTCATGGGGGACAGGCCTGCCAATTAATGAAGTGTAGTGTAAGTGCAGAAGTGCAGTGTCACAGTGTCCCAACCACAGCACAATGGTCCAATTCCAGACTTTAACGGTGAGGAGATGGGTGAAGGGAGAAGTGAAGCCTTATACGATTTTTCCAACTATTTTCCAGGCCTGGAATTACAAGGCCGAGTAACTTGTGCATGTTGAAATTTTTTCAAGTTGCTGTAAAACACACATTGCCATGAACCCCCTCCAAATTCTCCTTCTCACCCCAAACACTCACCCCATCGTCCTTGCACTTTCCAAAGTGGCTCTGGAGTCCTCTTTCCTGAGTGTCTTTAGTTGTGTTGCCCTGCCTGCCTCAGTGTCCTAAACTGATTAAAAATGTTTCCCTCTCATGACCATTTTGACTTTGGGGAGGAGCCAAAAGCCACACTGTGCCAGGTCCAGTGAATAGGATGGACGAGGACTGTGGCAGGTTGACAACTGGTGGGCACCTTGTGAGCCCCAGCTGACCTGGGTCAGCGTGGTGCTGGGTGTGGAGGGCCTGCCCACCTGAGGATCGCTGCCAGCATGAAAACGAGGCCTGGAGGGAAAGGGCATTGTTACTTCTCCTAGGCTATTAGTTCTCCTAGAGGAGCTCGTCACACTGGCTTTCCTGATGTGAACCCAGCTGTTCTCATCCCTGAAGGAGCTCAGGACCTATTTGTTGCTGTAGTGCTTTTGTGGGAGCTCTGGTCCATCCCTTGAACATTGCTTCCTGGCTCCAGGGGGGAGATGTGTGCCGTTCAACTCCTGGCGAAGCTGGTCACTGGCTTCCTGACATGCTGCTCTCATCGTCAGAGGAGCTCAGGACCTCGTTGTTGCTGAGGGTGGCTGTGGTGCTTTTCGAGGGAGCCCTGGTCCTTACCTTAAGCATCGCTCCCTGGCTCCAGTGCAGATCCCTCAGCTGCTGGCACAGCTCCTCCCTCCTGCTGGCACAGACCTTCCAGCTTCCACCACTGACCTTTAGGCCTCCCCAGTGCAGATCCATGAAACAGACTTGCAGGAGTCATTGTCATGGGCTCTAGGTCTCCAGCTGGACTCACGCAGGACATCGCTGTGGGGTCCAGGCCCTCAGCTGAATTGTTTGGGTCTTCAGTGTGTGGACAGATCTCCTGCTCTATTTTTATATTTGACTCCTTTTTGTAAAACTTATTAAATGTAAACATTCACCTCACTGAATATTTTGATCATATCTCATTTCCAAGTAAAAATGAATGACCAAATTGAGCTGTGGACCACACATGTCGCTAGTGATCCTCAGTCAGGATGGTTTATGACCGAGGGTGTTGCCGAAGCCAGACCAGAGTGGGGAAACTGAGGTTTCTGTTCCTCCACCTTGGGTCTCAGTGGACGGAGTCCATTCACTGGTGCCTCACAACTATCCAGCGTGAATGAGGGCCACTTGGGGCCTGCCCTCGCCCTCTGGGGTCCCCACCCTCTGGGGAAGGCGAGGATGACAGCTCTATAGACTCTGCCCACGAGCTCTGTGTCTGACTCCCATGTCCCCCAAGCCCAGCCCCTGCACCCCTGCAGCCTAAACCTGACTCCAGGGACCGAGCCCATGAGGAGCTTTGGATTTTGTCTTTGCACAGTAGTTTTTGGGATTATAGAATGGAATCAAAAGGAAAAGGAAAGAAATGTTTTCTGAGTTGTCTGCACTTTATTCCACTTCGGTGAGGAATCCCAGGAGCCAGCAGAGGCTGAAATGCCCTGAGCAGTGCAAACAGCTCAGGAGGGGTGCCCAAGCTGTGGCACCTCAGGGTGCCCAAGCTGTGGCAGCCCTGGGCCTTCACCCCACGTGTGCACCTGGAAACTCCCACAGGCAGGCACAGCGGAGAGAAATATGTGTAACTGCACCTGGTACTAAGCTTGAAAGCGGGAGGGCAGAGGACACATATGTGGGAGTAACGGCTCTGTATCCCCATGGGTCCCTGAGATATTCCCTTGCCATCTCCCCCGCAGCCCCAGCTCTGTCCCCTACCATCCTTGGACCACCTGGGCTCCCCCACCCCACACCCTAGCCGTCCCTGTGCTGGAACCTCTGCTGCTCACTCCCCCTGGCCTCCTCCCATGGGAGCCTGCAGGGATGATGGGTCCCCAGTGTCACCAGGGAACACTGCCAGTCGGGTCCAGGCCCAGTGCAGAGGGGTCATGGCCATCATTCTAATGAAACCTCTAAAAGCTGGGAGACAGAACGGAGGTGCTCCCCGTCCCGTGTCCAGTGGGTCAGGAGGCCCAGGCAGAGAGGTGGTCAGTCGCCCTGCTAGAGAGGGGGCCGGAGCTCCCCCAGCCTTGTCCTTGCCCCCTTCCCGGTCTGCCGCAGAGGGAGGGCTGAGGGCGAGCTCCCAGCCCCTGGACCCTGTCCCGTGCTGAGGTCTGCTCACTGCTTCTGCTTGGATGCCCACTGAACTTGGATACACACTTGGTTAGTTAGGGGTTCAATCTGCAGCAGCAGCGCGGAAGCCGGCTGGCGCCTGGACCCTGGTCACAGGCAAAGCCAGTGGAGCGTGAGGTCCCGGGAGCCCCGCGAGTCGAAAGTCGGCAAACAGAAGCGGGGAGCAGGGCATAGTGCTAGTCACTGTCACCGACCCCCAGCCTCAGGAGCTGAGCTCCTGCGGGGTGTGGGGGTGTTAATCACTGTTCCCACAGACTCATCCTAAGACAAGTTTCCCTGAAACCAGCTCTGCCAGACCCCTAGCTTCCTGGGCCATCTCTGGTGGTTTTAGCTGCTGTAATTTAATTAATTCTAAAATACCCAGAGCATATTGGTAAAATATACTCCCTGGTCGCATGATTATTAAGAACCTGCCCAATTAGGGGGGAGGGGGCCCAACCTTCGCACCTGGTAATTAAAATTGCTAATCACCAGCAATTATCTGGCTGGGCTTTACAGGCGGAGAAGGATTTGACCCTTTGCCCACCAAGGGAACAATGTTTGTGGTCTGTCGCTGGGTGCTTAGCAAAGCTGTCCCCGGGCCCTGCCTATTAAGTGCCACTAATAGGAAGCCAACAAAAGAGCCCGACATCTGCAGGGCCGCCGGGCCCCAGGTCTGAGTGCACAGGTGCCGGTTGCAGGCTGCCAAAGAGCTCGGCCCGGAGCAGGGAAGCCAGCCCATCATTAAGCTAAGCGCATGGTGCTCGCTGCAAAGTTGGCAGTCCCAGAGCCAGAGCGCATGGGGCCGGCGATAATTAGGTCCCAGCACCAGGGCCAGCAAAACAGGGAGCAGCCTTTGTCATTGAGCGAGCACTGCGAGGAGGGTTTTTTTTTTTTTTTTATCTTTTCTGTTTAATGAATCTTCTCCTTGCTGGAGCATAAATGAAAGATGTTATTTTAAAAGAAGTCTCCTGAGAGGGCCTCGAGTGCGGCCTTTCATTCTGCAGGGAGGTCGGGCTCCTATGTCCCTGTCGAGGGGGGAGCTTTCTCTGCATGGCAGGGTTGGAGCTGGCTCGCGGGCGGGACCTGCTGTGGGAAGGTTGTGAGACAGGTCAGGCCCTCTGCACTGTGGCTGCAGGAGCATCCAGGCCCAGCTACCCAAAGCTCTCCCTGCCCGGTCTGCAGATTCAGCCTCACTGTGCTCCTACAAAACCCCGGGGCAACGTGGCCAGGCTCCGAGAAGCTCGTCCTCTGGGTAGTCTCGCCTGTTGGAAAACCTGCACCAAGCTGTTAAAAAGTAGCTGGGACAGATCCCTGATGACAATGACAACAGACGCATGTGTGTCCCCAAGCAGGAAATCGCTCTAGTCGAGGGCCATGATGGGGAGAGACTGTCCACATTACCCTGGAGCATTCGCAGGATTATGAGTAAAAGTGCACCCTAAGAGAAATGTAAAACTAAAAAGCTGCCTGGCCACTCCTCTTTCTGCCTCTCCCTGCACCGTGGCTGGGAAGGAAGGGCGGGGTAGCCCCTGGGGTGGGGACAGGTGGGCATGGGTAGCTGAGCCCTCTTGATTTATTTCCCAGCAGAAGAGGAGCCTGCACGATGGGAGCCTCACCAGAGTCCGGCCGCACCTGGTTTCCACCCTGTTTTGGGCACCTGTCTCCGGAGTTCTGCACCTGAAGGCACTGAGGAGCCCTCGGCAAACAGGGAGCAGCAGGCTGGAGGTTACTGCCAAGCCCGGTCCCCGTTTACACCCTGCATAGGGGCAGCTGGGCTCTGCCATGGGAGAGGCTCGGCCCAGCACACCCTGGGAAGGAGCACTGGGCTGTGGTCCCCCAGATCACACATCACCCCGTCCCTGTCCACCTTTGTTCAGAATCGGTGCAGACCAAGCCTCCAGCGTCGGGGTGGGGCCTGGCTGGGTCCACTACAGAGGTCCCGTAAGGCGCCCACTGGTGGGTTCTCTCCCCACTTCCTGCCTTCCCACGGCACTGCCCCTGGCTCCTGGGATCTCACACTCTCCCTAGGCCTTCATCCTAGCCCAGGCCAGCAGCCTCTGGGCCTCCTCCTGTCCCTTCTGCACTGGGCAACCCTATGAGTTCCTGGCCTGCAGGCTCCCTGGGGCCCTTGCCACCCCCTTCCCCCAGCATCTCTGCCCCTGGGCATAGTCGGCCTCCACCCCAGCAGCTCTGAGTTCTCATCAGCCCCAGGGGGCCAGCGAGGCCAGAATGGCTCTTGCAGCGATGGCCAGGGCACCTGCCCCTTTACTGGGCTGGGGTTGGTCCTCGCAGAGCACTCCCTGGGGGAGACTGGGCACCTGAGCATGAACGAGGCACAGCTTCCACGTGCCCAGTGGCCACTGTGCAGGTCCTACCGCAGGCACAGAGAAAAGGTCTAGCCTCACTCGGGAAAGTGCTTGCTGAAGTGGTAAGTTACTGATGGGACTCAAGGTCAGGGGTCCAGCCTGTGCCCAGAGCCCATCTGGCACCATCCTGGAATCCACACTCATATTCTAACGTAGGGCCAGCACTTTTCTCTCGCGCTGGCCCCATCGCATAGCCTGCCCTATGCCGAGAGGCTTCTTCAACAGCCTTTATGATGCGATGACAGTGGGTACCCAGCCCTTCTGCTCCGCGAAGCACAGTAGTTTCCAGAACGAACAGTATAGGTGACAGCTTGAGTTGCCAGCTAAACTAGCTGCCTCCCATGCAGCACCATCTGGTCTTAAAAGACCGTCCATGAGTTTAGAGATGGCTGTTGAGCAGGCCTGGGCAGCAAGTGTTGTCAAGGGTCAAATTGGAGCTTTCAAGGAAAAATTCAAAAACTAGATCCTGAGCATGACTGATTCTTAATACCTAAAGGCCTTTCCTGAAATCTCAAAGTGACATTTAAAAATGCCATTTCGTACTGAACTATGTCAACATTTAGAAGACTGAATCATTCAACTCATGTGGAAAAGATCCATTCAAAATCCATGATAGACCAATAGGGTTGGGCTTGGTTTGGCTTGGTTTGGTTCGGTTTTTGTTGTATTTTATGACAGGGTCACACTTTGCTAAGTTTCTGGGATGGCCTGGAACCCATGGTCCACACACCTCAGCTGCCAGAGTTGCAGGCATGCACCTCTGTGCCTGGGTTAGTGAGGAAACATGATGTGACAAGCACACTCGTACCACTTTGCAATAAACTGTGACATTTGGGGTGCATCAGAGTGCCCACCTCTACCTGAGAGGTCCCTCGGGTCATCTTCCTGTCCCACTGTCTGGCAGAGTGGAATGGGGTTATCTCCACACCTCACATGCTGCTCCAGAAAGACACGGAATCCGCTGATTACACCACACCAGGCACCAAAGAGATTAGCAAAGGTATAGACTAATTCTTTCTTAGAAAATATTACTTTTAATAAAAATATGTCACTTATATCTGCACAGAGCGGGTTTTGCCAGACTGTTTTGAATTTCCAGCCCTAATAGGCGTTGCCCTGAGCACGTGCTCGCAGCATGCCTAAGCCCTCCCAAAGCCCGAAGTGCTTGAGAACACAGCCTGGGCTTGATGATCTGGTGCAGGCTGACCCTGAGCTGACACCCTGGTCCTCTCTGCTGGTGACAGATTTGCAAGGAAAAGGGGGGCAGAAGGAGAAATTTCAGTCAAGGCACCTACATCGGGGACAGGAACGGCCGTCAAGGGCTGCAGTGAAGCCGCCAGGAGCTGCACAGCCCACTGCCCAGGACTACGCGGGACACTGGTCCTCACTTGTTGTCCTGGTGAGGCAGAATCACAGACTCTGGCCAGCACTCCAGCCTCTGAGCTCAGCCCCATCCTCACTGGCAAAAATCCCTGGGTGAGGCAAGGACAGCACAGGTAAGGGAGCTGACGCCTGTCCTGCCTCCAAATGTGTCCAGCAATGGTGGCTGCAGGTGTCAGGTCCACAGGTGCATGGGGAGCACAGAGCAGTGATGGTCTGCGACTGCTGGCAGCTGGGGCTGTGCTCCGTCCAGATGGCTGCCCAGCTGTGAGCTGAACTCTCGCTCACTGGAAACGGCTTCAACTGGCGCACAGGCTACAGGAGGGGACAGCTGAGTGGCCCGGCTTCCCGGGGGCCAGGTAACTTCCCCTTCTTGCTGAATGTGCATTTCTATTTTATACAGTTGACTGACAGTCTCTTTGGTTTGCCTTCCAGAAGAACTCGACTTCTATTTCTCTAACACCTTCCTGCAAACATTCCTCATTTTTTTTCTTTTTTCTTTCTTGTTCTTTAGATGTTCAGACTTCCACAGGATGAGCTAGAAGCCACACGTGCATTGTCTCTGCTTGCGCTTACTAGGTCCCTGCACCGGGCTCCCCAAGGGCAGGAGCTCCCTTGCCCACTTCCTCCTTGGTTACTCCAAGCACAGGCCCGTGCTGAGGAGACAGTGCCCAGTGTCCTGTGATGAAGGCATCAGGTGATGGCACCTGTGCATTGAGGGTTCCAACAAAACCATGCAGAGTCACTTCCAGGGATGGTCTGCTCATCAAAACCCAGCTGTGTGGGCCAGCTGTGGGGAGACTCACCTCACTGCACAGGGTCCCTCAAGAATAACAGACCTGCAGCAGTGCCTGGGTGGAAAGGTCTGGGATGACCCTCCAGTCCCCACCACCCAAGTGAGAGCCATTAAGCAGCTAAAGTACCACCTCGGAGCTTCTACCACCCTTTGCACCAGCAGCTGGAGAACAAATTTCTTCTGTTCTTCCATCTTCTGAACAAAACCACTGATGTGCAAAACCTCTACGGTGGCCCAGCGAGTAGCCCACACCTCTCCGGATTTAGACCTCAACCCATGCGCGTTCCCCTCCTCAGGAAACCAGATACAGGTTCTGCAGGAGCACAGGGGATCCCCAGACGATGTCAGAGCCTCACGTGCCTCTGCGACCCCAGGTTCTGCTTATTTTCCGAAGAGCACTGCAGTGGTGCAGTGAGCACACCTGTGGGCTGATGGTCTCGGTGGCAGGATTCCTTTTGTTTTTATTTGTACATTTATGGGTTTGTGTTGTGTTAGTACGTAGATACATTTACTGTGGGTATGTACACAGGACACAGCTCATTTCTTTGAATCCACGATGTTAAATGGAATAAATCAGACACACAAGCTTAAAAACTGTATGGTTTCCCTTATAGGAGAAACCCAAAGTATAAATAAATCAAAGAGCAAAATCAAAGACAGACCATAGGAAACAGGAAGATGGATCTCTGGCAAGTGGGAGGGACCGAGAGTCAGAGGAGGTGGGTCAGGGGGCCTAAGACCACTTTTTCTTTCCACTGTAGGAAAAGCACCAACAAAAACTTAGCCATTCTACCCATGTTTGCATGGCCAGAGCGGAGAACTGTGTGTAACAGATCTCCAAGGCTTCTCATCTTGCAGGGCTGAAACTCTGTCTGCCCTATGAGTGGCCTTTCCTACCTACCAGCCCTGGCAACCAATGGGCGACGGCTTCTCAGCCTATGGGCGAGGATCTGACCACAGCATGCAGAATGACAGGAAATCCTGACCGAGGCAGGGGGCTACAGAAAAGAGCAAGGCCCCCAGGGAGGCTGTGTAAGCCCCAAACTGGTCACCATGACCCCACAAGATCGGGGAACTCTGCCAAGACCTGTGCCAGGGGTGGCTGCTCCCCCCTGGGGCCCCAGAGCCTTTTCTCCAGGATGGCAGTCCTTCAGGAGCGTCGTGGCTGGTGTCCCGAGTAACCAGCAAAACCCTTACAGGATCGTGTCTTCCACTCCATCGAGCTGCCCTCTCCCTGGGCATTTCAGATCTCACCAGAATTATGTGCTTCTCTTTGTTGGGTGAATCCAATGTCACCCAAGGTCTCAAACTAATGCTTAAAAATCTGACGCTTGGATAACGTCACTGCACACGAGCCCTTCCCTGCTTAGGACCCTGGTCTGCAGGGGAGGCGCAAGAGCCTGGAGCACAGAGCAGAGCCAGACTCCTGGAAAGGCCAACAGGTCCACCTGCTCCCTAACTAATATCGCAGGCCTGCTTCTCCGGGAGCCTCAGCCTCAGAGGCCAGTCCCCTTCGTGTCCTCCTTCCACGTACCATGAAACAGATGCATCCGCCCCGTGGTTCCCGTGCTTTTCGGTGAGAAACCCAGCCGGTGGGCAAACCCTCTAGCAAGATCATGAATCCAGGAGCCTGGGACTGGCCTGGAAGTCCTCTCAGGCAGTGGAGGGGTGTGTGGGACCCCTCTTAGAGCCAGGCACTTAGAAAGCACTCGCCTGAGCTCACTAATGCCACCCCTGCTGCACGCAAAGGCCCCAGGGAGTCAGGCAGCCCGGTTATGCCAGTTAGGAGTCCTCCTATCTCACAGGGCCCCAGGGAGCACCCAGCAAGGCAGCCTCCAGCCCAGACCTCGCTGGGGACGCTGGGAGCGACACTCCAGCCCAGCTGTGTGGCCCTGCCATCCGTCATCGAGGCTGCAGAGAAGTGACTCTGAACACCGAGCAGGAGCTGAAAGCAATTACCTGTGATTGATAGCACTAAATATGAAACCGTGTGTACCTCAACCAGCAGGCATGGAATCAGAAGCACATTGTTCGTGGGGGAGATGAATGGAACTTGAGATAACCCCAGCAAATTAGGCCCATGTTAGCATGAAGCTCTGTCAGTAAGCAGGCTATAAATTACAGACATAGTGTAACTCTGCAAACTCCGCTAATGAATTGAATGACAGTGGTAATTCAATGCAGAACATAGGCTTAACCCCTCTAAGTTAGCCTGGCCTCTGGATAGAACCAGCCAAACGTGTTTGCAAAGTTAGTCTTTAATTCCTCCCAAGAGAGCGTGTGCAGCAAGACAAAATAATAACCTGACATCTTCTGGGCTTTAGACACAGAGGAGGAGGTAGGCAGCCGTTGCTCCATCGCTAGGGCTGGGCGTCGGTCCGCCCCACCCATCATCTTCCCGAAAGCAGTCATGGTGGACGTAAGACTGGCATAAGCCACAGCGTGCAGTGCATCCCTGGGCGATTACGGGGCACCTCGGGGAGCGCGACGCATGCTACAGCTGGAGGCCCAGAGATTTAACCGGGAAGTGAGGCCACCCTTCCACACACGTGCGCCACCTGCACCGGCTGGCTGCAGTAATGCAGAGGAATTTATAAGTAAAAGTAAGGTGCCCAGACAGACCCTGTGCAGTTTCCGGTCTTTTCTGACCGAGGCAGGAGGTCAGTGACAGCCACACCTGCAATGCTAAGCGATTTTGTAATTTGCCCTACATTGCATGGAGAAATTACTGATGAATCAACACTGATCAAATGAAAACTTTACATTCAAATGGGAAAGTTAATGGAGCTCTGCAGTGACTAGCCATGTCGCACAGTACAAAGCAAACCACAGCAAGCAGTGAATTACTGCAAAGCACAGGTCCAGCTGCTGGCGCTAATGGTACCAGATGAGGAATTCAGAAAATAGGGTGCCCGTCTGTACCTACTGTCTTTTCTACAGAACGCCACCTATGACATACATACATATATAATATATATGTATTTGTACCAGCAGTTGGACTCAGGACCTTGTGCTTGCCAGGCAGGTACTGTGCCACTGAGCTTTATCCCAGCCCAACCCGAGATCTTTTACATGGGATGTGGAGCTGGCTAGGGGGTATTCATAGTTGCGTCTCACAGTGTAGGCCACAAATCCAATGGCACATTCAGGGCTGCCAGTGGCACATGGGAGCACTGGGAGAGGATTTCTCTGGCTGCGCTGGAAGGCGAACGCTTCTGTTGAACTGAACCATGGCACAGTTAACAGGGACCGTGAGCAGCAGCTGGCACCGCGTAGCACCAGCTCCTGATCTGCGGGGATTCCCGAGGGGACGTCAGCACCCTGCCTGCACCCGCGGCTTGCGCATTAAAGAATCGGAGTTGTCTGCTGAATGAACCGAATCTGAACAAGTGTGTCTGTTGCATTCAGGCCAGAAGCCGAGCAAAGCCCGGAGCACAGCTTTGATCCCTTCCTTGGGCCGGAGGGGTCTTGAGTTTGAATCCAGCCTTAGTGTTTCTAGGCCAATAGAAATCCTTTCAAGTGTCCCACGAGGATGTCACCCTCGGGCTCAGCTGCGGCTCTGCTCAAGTGGAGGCAACCAAAGGGAGCACTTTCTGATGTCCACACAGGAGGTCCTGTTTCAGGGCCCCCTCCCCAGGACTGGCACCCAGGACTGGCACACCGCCGGCCTCCTCTCCTTGGTGTCTTCTTCTCCGCTGCTGTTCATGATGTCACAGCTTTGATGACCGGGACACACCCAGTCAGAGATGCTAAAGATTCTGAGGATTTTCTCAGCCCTTGGGTGGTCGTGAGGCAGAGCAAGGCCAGCGGCACTCACAAGATTTCACATGAGTCCAGTGCCCTGCCCACCCTGCAGCATCAGCCCTCCCGCCAGGCCCTCTCCGGGTCCCTCTGTGGCCACAAGGGGATGATTGCAGAGACCTCACTCGGACCTCACCCGCCCCGTCTCTGGGACATCCACACACGTGCTGGTGCCAAAGCCCACACCAGCCCAGCATGCAGCCGTCCCCACCCGAAGTCTGTTTCTGCGGGCAGCTGTGCTCCCAAGTGAGCTCCAGCGACGGGAAGAGGCCTCTCTATGATGGCAAGCTTTGTGGTTAAGATCAATCTCTGGTGCCTGCCAGAGAGGCAGCCAAAGGCCCTGTATCGCCTGTAACCAGCACCTATGGGGCGACCAGATGCCCAGTGATTCTGTGCCCAGGGACACCTCCTGGTGCTCAAGAGGGAAGTGGTCCGTGGGGAGGGTTCTGGGCCTTTAAGCAACTCTTGAGGCCCCGGGATCCCTCACAGGGAAGTAGGTGGGCGCAAGCTGGCCCTGCTGCAGGATTCCAAGACCCTCGGGTGGCAGCACAGAGGAGACGGCTGGGAGGCGTCACTGAGAAGGTTTCTGGAGGGCCCAGGAACATGGTCCCCCTCCTGGATGGAACTCAGCATGAAACTTGTCCTGGGCACAGAGAAGGTCAGGTTTCACTCTGCCTCCAGGACCGTTGGGCCCAGCCAAGTGTGAACAGACTTCGGGGAGATTCATGGATGCCAAGAAGGGCCCAAGGCCCCAGCAACCTGACTGCACTCACAATGGTCACCCCCACACAGCCCAGGAACCCGGTCCAGAAGGGCCGAGCTGCACTCCGCCCTGGGCCACACACCAGCTGGATGCACAGGCTGTCAGGCCACTGCCCAGCCCTCAGGACCCCATCCTCCAACACAGACCAGAGATGGTGCATCCCTGTGGGTGGGAGCAGAGTCACTTCTGGCCAACGAAACAAGGAAGTCATTATGAAAAAGCCTCGGCCACCAGCGAGTTGGGTAGGGATATTTCCTCCCCATGGGGGCACTGGCCATCTTTCAGCACCACTGGGGTGGCCATTCTCTCCTCGGCTCCTGCGAGGACAAGCAGAGCAGACATCCCCTGTGCATCTCCTAAGAAAGGCCAGGCATCCTGGCCACAGTGCCTGCTCATCCTCCAGCCCCACCCCATGGCCAGCGAGGTGGGACAGGTGGCCCTCAGCCCCACGCCTCTGCCCAGGAGTGGTGCTCGCGAGGAGCCCATGCCCACGCCTCCCACCTAGATGAGCAGGTGGCAGCACCAACCTCCGTCTTCCCACTGTAAATGAGGGACTCTCAAAACCCTCTTCCTGTGCCTCCACCTGGCCTCCTCCCAAGGGCTTTCTCTATGGGGAGGAGCCCCTGGGTTGTGGCCGCAGTGGCTCTACTCCCAAGTCTGTGTCACATGTGTGTGGCCTGTGTGGTTTCCGTGGCAAATTTGTGGATGTTATGAACAACTGTGAGAAGCCTGAGTGAATGTGCTGGGGCTGGGGCTG
>PVLA01014249.1:0-31684 GCA_004027455.1 Hydrochoerus hydrochaeris
TCGCTTCCCTCACTGCAAGATGCAGCACTCATCCCCCACCCACTTCGCTTTCCTGCATATCTGTCCCCGCCAACTCCAGCTCTTCCCACTTGGCCTCTTCTTCTCTGGCTCACCCGATTCTGTGTTTAGTTCAATCATCACCATTTTCCTGCCCACAGCTGCATGCACAGACATCTCTATCAGAGTACTTATTGTGGTTACTCATTTACTTAGCTTGTATCCCTAGACTTTGAGCTTCTCGCCTGTGTTTTATCTATTTTCATATTCTCAAAACCGCAAAACAGAGGCAGGTCCATGCTAGGCACTATATAAATGTATGATGAAAGGAGGAATTAAAGAAGGCAAACATGAGATACAAATTCTTATCACCATCTGGATTTTTTTGGTTCTCATGTTCTAGACATAGTAACCACACTATTTCAGATTGTATAATGGGCAAAGTAAGTTTTACTAGAATATTTAACCATGTTACAAAGAATAGAAAGAACTTCTGGGGTCAAGACATTTTGAACAGTAAACAATCTTCCTGAGATACCCCAAGTTCGAGAGAGTAACGATCATAAAAATTACTGCTTTTCTATAATCTCTGAGGAGAAAATTTGGGTTTCGTTCTTTTTGGTTTTTATTTTCATTCCTTTTTAGTGAAAGTTTGCAGTTGCACAATGATCACATTATCTGTGGGGTTTGGTACGTGTCCGTAATGCATCGTAACTCACTGTTTGCTCTTTCCCTCTTTTCCTCCTTCCCTCCATCTCTTGGCCCTAAAGTTTCTTGTTTTTTGGCTTTTTTGCATCTTTTTTTCAATCAGAGTTTATTGGTACATTTTAGATATACATAGTGATAGAGAATTTGTACCTGTATATGATAGAAGTTGAGGTTTCCCATTCCACCACCCTCCCTTCAACCTCTCTTCCTCTCCCTATTTAGAAAAGTTCTGTTTCCATGTTTTCCTTTTTTTTTTTTTCATTTTTCTCTTCTTTCCTTTCCCCCTTCCCATTTGAACATTTTCTTCCTGTTGGTCTTATGGTTTCTAAAGGGAAAATTTTGCATTGTATAAAGGGGTACCAAAGGGATTTGCCACAGTGAGGAAAATACAGGACACTTAACCGGGGGTGCACGTGCTACCTGACTGTCCCTTTCCTTCCTTGCGGGCACCTGGCTCACACATCTCCAGGCAGCTTGCGAAACACCTGCCTCGCAACCACATTGCATCCTCCACCCCTTATTGTCACACATTTCAGACTCCAGTGGCCCCTTGACTTATGGACTCAATTCATTCCCAAGGCCTGGCTGTTCCTCAGCTTGTCCATTGAAGGCTCAGGCTCCTCTGCACAGCCTTCAAAGTCTCACTCCTATATACAGGCCAATCTCAGTGGCCTTAGAGAGACACTGGCTTAGGATTTCTTAATGAACCCCATACAGGAAAGGATGTTGTAATGTTCCTTCCAGAACTCTTTAAGGGTTAAATCTGTATCTGAGACCATCTGGAAGCACGAGTGACTGGCATTTGGATCATAGCCCAAGACTTTGATCATAGGTTAAATCATACCCCAAGTTGTTCCTATGTCAGGCTGGTTATAACGTGTGGGTCCATTGATCTGGCTGTTTTGAGGACTCAGTTTTTTTATGCTAGCATAATTCCCTCACATTTCTTAGGAGGTGTTCTTCCCAGATACGGCACATTCTGTGGAATCTCTAGAGTATAAATCCACAGGAAAAGAGAAGGTATCACACCATGGATTTTTCTAAAAGATGGACCAAGCAGAGAGCTGAAACCATACCTAAAAGAGAGACCATTATTGCCTGTTCTAAATCTCACTGATGAGCCCAGCGTGGGGTCACATACCTGTAATCCCAGCATTCTGGGAGGCTAAATCAGAAGGATTATACATTCAACCTTAGGAACTCAGTAACCTAGTAAGACACTGGCTCAAAGTAGAAAAAGCAGGAGATGTAGCTCAGTGTTAAGGCCCTGGTTCAATCCTCAGTAGTGGGAGCACATGGGGAGTCAGAGATGTACCCCTTGGGGGACTAGAGGCTCAGCAAATGGACAGTAGCTTCTCCCAGTGCACCCAGCACTCCCAGAAGCACCACAGAGATAAAAATTGAATGACATACATGAAGGTTGAGGAGAGGTTCTGAGAAAAGGGAATTAGGACATATTGTGACTAGAGCTTCATGGGACATTCTGGTGTCTGCAGCTCTCTGGGGATGGCTGAGAGAGACTAAGGAGAACAGGTTTTCAGCAGGACCACCACATAGGTTGTGACCTGGAGCAGGACAGAGTAGAGCAGAGTGTGATTCACACTGCCTTTCCTCTCCACCCTTTTTTTAACAGAAAAAAATCAGATTAAAAAAAAAAAACATGTACAAGACAGTCTGCAAGGGAAAAGGAAGGACAAAGGTCAGCAGGCCAAAAGCTTACATACCTTATTTTGGTGGCAGTGGTCCTGGAGATTGAACCCGAGACTTTCACAAGAGCTACATTTCCAGGCCATTTTTATTTTTGAAGTATGATCTTGCAGAATTTTCCTGGCTACTCTCGGTCACTCAGTCGTCCCGCCTCAGCCTCCCCAGTGCAGGGATAGTATCCACCCCTACCCCTGTCAACACAAAGAATGATAAATTCTGCAGATGTAAAAAGACAGAGGGGCTTAGGGAATATACAGGACTGCTACAGGTGTTGCTTTAATAGGTTTCTTTATGCGGGTGAGGTCAGCCTCACTGCTGGTCTCTGCTGCTAAGAGTGTTCTCTGCCTGGTACAGGGAGGGCACCATTCTGATTCAAAGTTTCAGAACTTACTTTTAGGTAGAAAAGGGCAGATCAGAGACCCCATTCTTATCTGCTGTTTTTTGAGTGCCTTCAATTCCCGATAATCAATGTGCCAAAGCCTAGGGGACCAACCCACCAAGCTACCTACACCAAGTATAGGGGAGGTTCCAGGTCCCTACCCAGACATGACCTGTGGAGAACCAACCCACTCTTTCAAGCTTTGTCCACCTAAATGCTGCTGCTCCTGCTGCTTGTAGGGACCTAGTCTTGTTGTTGTGTTCACTGACCCAGGGCTGAGGATAAATGACAGAGATAGTTTATATGCAGGCAGCCCAGGGCTATTGCCTCTGGCAAGTAGAGGAGCCTCTGGCTTGACATACCTTTATTCACTCAAACACAGGTACAACAAGCATTTAAAGCAACACAAGATTTATCTGCTTTCCAGTATCCATTAGTGCACACTAAACAACTTAATGTCAGCTGTATCGGCTTTTCTCTAGAACCTGCAAGCGCCATCACCCTGCACGTGGCCTTGCTCCTTCGTGCCCGCAGAGGCGGCCAGTTAGGCCTCAGTCCCTTAACTGGTCTCCCACATTGAAGCAGCATGTTGGAGGTGGCCGGCTCATCCTGAAAGCTTTCAACCCTCTGCTACTATTTATGATCCCATAATTTGTCCATTGTGAAACACCTGGAGCTGCAGTTAACCACCTCCTATTCCTCATTAATAATTTACAAAGACTGGTAGTGTAACTGAGGAGTCACTTGTTTGCTGTCCTCAGAGGTCTTTAGTTTCATTCACTCTCAGAGACAGTGGCACAGATGGGGGTGAGGGGCTCAGGCCTTGTGTACGCCTCACCAGCCGCTGTGCTTGCTCAGGTGTGCTTGCTCCTCAACTGTGTCTTTCTTTCCAGGCCAGTTCAACATTCTCTTGGCTTAGTTGCTGCTTGCAGAACTCTCAAAACTGTTGCTTTGCTTCTAGAAATGCATGCATTCCAGAGCAGCACTCAGGTCCCGTGATCGGTAGGACAGGACATTGAGCGGCTGACAGCTCAGCTCCTTGGGAGTGGTCTGCTCAGGATCTGAGGTCAGCTTGGCCCTGGAGGTGCAGCCAGATTCCAGTTTTCAGGCGATCCAATCTGGGGCAGGGCTGGGTTGTGACAGGCTACTGGGTGCCATGGGGCTACACAGAAAAATTACTTCCCCCACTGTGGTGTTTCACAGTCCAGCCAATGGTGTCTTACATTCTTCCTCTTCCTTGTCATTTATGCTGACATTTTAAAGGGCATGTGTGTGTGTGTGTGTGTGTGTGTGTGTGTGTGTGTGTGTGTACGTGTGAATGTGAACGTGTGAACGTGCGTGCTGCAGATCAAACCAAGGTCATCATGTTTGTTAAACAAGCGCTCTACCATTGAGCTTTACTGCAGCCCCTTTGCACAGATATCACCCTACCATGTTAATGAATATTGAAAAGACCTCTCAGAGCTCACTTCTTAGGTCTCCCCATCCAGGGGCATGGACCCAGGAAACAATTGTTATTTCCTCTCCCCCACATGTCACCCCCAACTTCATCCTTTAGGCTACATTTCTGCAGGGTTCAAGAAGTGTCCATAAGTGAGTAGGAATGAAGTAAGAAAAGAAAGGGAAAAATGAAGGAAGAGACAGAAAAATGGGTGCAAGGGCAGGAGAATGCAGGTAGGTAAGGTTTTACAGAAGCGATGGTATTCAAACGGAATCTTGAAGCCTAGATGAGAATTAGGTAGGACATGCTCCCTAGAATAATCAAAGACAGTAGCTTGGAAGAAGGTGCAGATGAGAAGTCTGGTGTGGCTGGAGGCTGCTTTTGTAGAGAGGGCAGAAGATGCAGGAAGCGGAAGTGGACTGGGTTGGAGCGTGTGCGGGCTGATGGAGTTGGACTTCAGACAGTAATAATACAGAAAATGGACTTCCTGGATGCCGTGGAAAACCTGGCTGAGGTTTCAATTAGGAATTGTTTTTAGTGCCAAAGTAAAGTAGCACACAGTCAACTTGGAGTGAATGCAGAGCTTATTGGTGAGTCATGTTCAGGAAAATAAAGGATTCGTGTAACTGAAGTATTTGTGGGCGCTGAAGATGGGAAGTTGAAACGTTTCTGAATCATTTCTGACTTTTGGAGATGGATTAATGGCTGAATCTTTTGTTAAAAAGGCTGCATTAAATAGAATGTCACTCTTCCATGGCAAATGACCTATCATCTGTTAAAATGCCTGAGGCACGGAGAGTCAAGATTTAGGACTGGCATTCGGGCGTGGGAGTTGTAAGATGTTTGGAGATCCTAGAGTACATGAACAAAGGATCTCCATCTCTTTTTAAAAGTGTGTTCATGTTATATGACAGCAACTCAAATTCTAGCTTGAAAAAATACCCCGTGTAGTTTTTCATTTTTGTTTGGTTATTTTTTGGTTTTTTGAGATGGGGTCTCACTTTACAGTTCAGGTTGGCTTCAGATTCACTGTGATCCTCTTGCTTCAGCTTCTTGAGTGCTGGGATTACAGTTGTTCACCACAATGCCCAGCTTCCCTGTGTAGTTTTTACTAATTAAAATTCATTCCTATCGGGGATTTGGCTCAGCAGCTTAAGCACTTGCCTGGCAAGCCATTGAGGTTGGGAGTTTGATCCCTGATACCAAAAAAAAAAAACCATTTGTTTTAATGTTAAAAAATTTTTTTAAAAATAAAATTCACCCCAAGGCACCACATTTTCAAAAAAGGTATTATGTTATAATTCTCAGTACACAATAAATACCACAATGTTCTGCTTTCCTTTGTGTGTGTGTGTGGGGGGGGTAGGTCTTATTATGTAGTTCAAGCTGACCTTGAACTCACACATATCCTCCTACCTCAGCCTCCCAAGTGCTGGGATTACTGGCCTACACCACTATGCCCGGCTCACTTGGAATACCTTACACTTGTGTTCTGTGTGTATAACTTGTGTTTCAGAAGCAGTGGGTCTGGTTGTAACCATGAGGCCCATCACTTCTGGACCCTTACTGTGCCACACCCCACTCACACCTCTCTCCTAGCACTTCACATGCTCACACTGCGCATGTGTGTTTGTGTGTGTGTGTGTGTGTGTGTGTGTGTAGTCGTGGGGAGTTTGCTTCTTGTACTTGATAGTAGGTACTGATGTCTTTGATGTCCCTTTACCTGGAATGGTCATATGTGCCCCGCTCTGATGCCAGCGGTGGGCCCTCAGTTGCTGTGAGATCATTCTTTAGCCGTGACTCTAAGGTGTCACCATCCTGGCATTAGGGTGTCCCAGGTGGAGCTCAGAGAAGGCCTAAATTGGCTATGTCCATGGAGGTGACTGCCTGACCCAGTGACCTCCAGGGTGGGACAAAGGGGAGAAAAGTTTGGCAAGGCACCTGGGAGCAATTTTACATGTAGCAGTGCCATCTGCCCTCCGTGATTAAACCCCTGTGTCCAACTCCATCAGATTGCCCATCACCTGCAATTCATGAAGGGCAGAGACTACCGCTGCTGTCCCATAGTCGCTCGCCAAATAGTTACCGGGTTCTGGGTGCACACCTCTCCTTCTGGAGTTGGATTCCAGATTCTCATCATCTGGAATAAAGAATTAAGAAAATAAGCAAAAAGCAATGGCAGTTTGTTTGAAAAAGTAAGTGAAGAGTGGGGAAAATTGGGCAGATTAAAAGAGGAAAAAGCAAAATAAAAGAACACTCTACACAACGCAGGCCTAACTGTTTTTGGGAAAGCTATGATGAAAGCACTTCCCTGCATCTGTGTCCTTATGTGCTGTCCAAATCTTGAGGAAAACCGCGAGAACTTGTACATCCAGTCCACATCTGAGAGGCTGTGCTTCGATCTCACTACTCAAGCGGACGTCAGGTTTTGATTGGAAACCTGCTGGAGTTCTCCAGAGAAGTCCATGAGCAGGACTTTGGGAACTGTTCTCACATGTTCTGAGACCTGTTCTCATGTGCTCAGGAATCTCATGATAGCAAGTCACGCCTATTTCTCCAGCTAGTTTTGTCACACGCTAATCTCCTGTATCACCACCAGGATTGGCATAAACTGAGCCCTTACCAAAATGGCAAAGCAAGTGTTACAGAATTGCGTTAAATGGTTTAATAAAAATGGTATTGCATTTACTTGTTACTTTCTTAATTCACTCTGTCTCATCAGCCTAACTTTTTTTTTTTTAATTACTAATGATTGAACTCAAGACCTTTGCATTGAGTTGTATCCTGAGCCTTTCTTTTTCTTTTTATTTTGAAACAAGGTCTCCCTAAGTTATTATGTTGCCCAGGCTGGGCTCAACCCTGCCTCAGCCTCCCAGAGTGCTGAGATTACAGGTGTGTTCCACCACATCTGGTTCAGCAGGATTTGTTTATTTATGTATTTATTTACTAGTACCAGGGATCGAACTCACAACCTCGCTCTTCCCACGCAGGTGTTTATACCGCTGAGCTAAATCCTCGGCCCCTCAGCGGGATTTATTTTAACAAAATAGAACTTTTTCTGGCTTTCACTATTTATGTACTGTTACATGCATTTTGGAATGCATTATTAGAAGATTCTGAGCAATCTTGAGAAACAACCTAATGCTGTTTGAGAGGCAATGTTTCTACTGTAGGTGTGACATTGCCAGGGCGGGAGTAATTTTTAATTTCTGTGAGCAAATTTCTCCTAAATTCCATCTGAATAGTTTTACAAGATTTTATTTTATTATTTTATTTTATCTTATGGTATGGTTATCATGCTATACAGATTCATCTTTAAAAGAGCTCATTTTTCACTGCTGTGGTTGTCCTCAAGGTTATCTTAAGAGCTCAGTACCTCTTCTTTCTGGCTGAAGAAGAGCCGGGACTTGACTGTGCTTGGTGCTGCCCAGGACTGGCAGGGTCATCCCAGGGCCAGGAGAAAGGCTTGGAGGGTGTGATATGGAGCCTGGCTGACGTGTACCTCTCTGTCTAGGGCTGTGGACATGGAGATGACCCTGGAGCGGGCCGTGAGCATGCTGGAGGCGGACCACACGCCGCCGGCCAGGGTGGCGGCCGCGGCCACCTTCATCCAGCACGAGAGCTTCCAGAAGGCCGAGGCTCGCAGGAGGGTATGTACCGCTGCGCTGAGCAGGGCAGCCCTGAGGCCAGCACCCGCCATTCACTTCAGTCTTTAAAACTCTCCGCGGAGGTCTGGTTTTTTTTTTTAATTTAAAAGGAAATACTCATTCCACAAAGTCCTTCATGCAATTTGGAAATGTAGAAAGTAATTTATCACAGGAGCCTCCCTCGGCCCTATCTGCAGCCTCCTCTCTGAGAGAAAGATTTAAGCTGTTATTTTCCATATTTTAAAAATGTATTAAATATAAGCAATAGTGTGCAAGTGTTTTCTTTCAGCTGTCTCATGATGTACTGTAATAATCGTTCAGTGACGTTTCATACATATCGTCTTTTGAGAATTCCATAAGTATTCCTGTAGGACAGATGCTAGAGTTGGAACCAATTAAATCACTGTATATTTGCTTTAAAAAGTAGTGTGTTGGGGGAGGAGGAGTGTTCAGTAAAAAGTGAGGTTTCTACCCCCCCACACACTCCAGAGTGCAGCCTCACCTCCTCTTCTTCTCCTCAATTTTTGGGTGTCTGTCCTGAGACGTTTTGTGCATGCAGAATCAGTTATTGGGAGGAGTTAGCCAAATCACCATTTTTGTTCAAATTAAAATCACAGATGGCAGCATACTGTATTTTCTTTTTGGTTAACATTGTATCTGAGAAATCTTCCATAGATAAGCCCTCCCTCATTCTTTAAAACTGCTACATTGGTTTCTGTTACCCAAATGTACTTTTGTTTTGTTTCTGTGGTGCTTGGGATCAAACCCAGGGCCTCACACGCTGGGCAAATGCTCTGTCCCTGACCATACCCTCAGCCCCAATGTACCTGTTTTGTTAGTTCACTTTAAAGCGGCTTTACTGAGATACAATTTGGTAAGCGGTTGAAATGATGAACCCCTATCACAATCAGGATAAAGAGCATGTCCATTGCCTGTGGCATGGGCTCTTAAGGAGTATGGGGTCCCAGGCTCCATCCCAGCACCTTCTCGTGTACCCCAATAATCTATATATCCCTCTCTGGTGGTTAGTATCCATCCATTCCCAAAGATAACCTGCTTTCCATGATTATAGATGGGAACAGATTGTCTGGAATTCTATGTAAATGGAATTTTATTGTGTGTGTATGCTTTTTTTGGTGTGGATTATTGTATTCAGCTTGTCTCTTGAGCTTCATCCATGTGATAAGTCTCAAAACGTTGGGCTTCTATAATGAAGCTGTTAGGAACATTTGTGTCCAAGGATCCATTTAGACAAAGGCTCCCATTTCTCTTGAGTTGATCCCTAGGAGTGGAGTGCCTGGGGGATCTGGTAGCTGTGTGTGTGATGAACTATTTTGCAAAGTAGCAAGTTAGGCAAGTACAGTACCTCTGAGATATATCCCCAACCCTTCCTGAATTTTGTAAGTTCTGTTTTGTTTTGTTTTGTTTTGTTGTGTTGTGTTTTTGAGACAGGTCTCACTGCGTAGTTCAGAGCTAGCCTTCAATTCACTAGGTGTTCAGATTAATCCTGAATTTACAGCAATCCTCTTGCCTCAGTCTGCCAAATTCTGAGATTACAGGCATGTGCCACCACACTCACCTGGAAGGTCTTTATATATTCTGCAAACAAACTTTTTTCAGATCTATGATTTGGGAATATTTTCTCCCAGTTATGATTTGTTGTTTGGTCTCTTAATAATTTTTCACTTTAATAGAATTCAGTTTATCAATTTTTTTCTTTATACAACAGATTTTGCTTCTCATGGTATATCTAAGAGATCTTTCCCTACTGCAACTAGAAAATATTCTCATATTTTCTTCCAGAGTTTTATTAAATATTAGGTTTTATAGTTGGTCTTTGATTGTTTGGGCTGTGTAGGTGTTTTGCATTTAGCATTTCCTTTTTTTTTTTTTTTTTTTTTTTTTGAGACAGGGTCTCACTATGCAGTTCAGGCTGGCTTTGAATTCACTATGTAGCCCAGGCTGGCCTTGAGCTCACAGCAAGCCTCCTGTCTCAGCCTCCCGAGTGTTGAGACTACAGGCATGTGCCACCAACACCTGGCCATGCATCGCCATTTCAGTTTTACTATCTGCTCATCAATTTCTTTGAAAAAAGAAAAACCTACTAGAATTTTGTTTGAGATTACATTTAATCTAAAGGTAGATATAAGGAGTTGACATCTTAATAATACTGTTTTCTGGTGTTAACATGGTATACCTTACCATTTATTTAGGTCTTTTATTTTCCTTAGAAATGCTTTTGTAGTTTTTACTCATTCTTTTTTTTTTTATTTAAGAGAAAAAAGGCACAGAAAATAAAAACAAAAAGCAAAAGAAACGAATAGACAACAGCAACAAACTGTAACAGTATAGGTTTTCAAAACAAGGTAATAGGAATTTTACAATAGTTGTAATATTGCATATTACCTTCAAAAGGGTTGCTTAGATTACCAGACATAGATATGTAAAATTGATCAAGTCATATGAGTATTAGCTGTTCTTTTCCAACACAATTAGTGGTATAGTCATCTTAGCTATCTTATGTGTGTGTGTATATATACACAAATTTATGTCTTTTCCTTTTCCCTTCTTTCCTCCATTCTCCTACTCATTCCTTTGTATCTTGTTGTGTTATGTCTTTTTTTTTTTTGTACCAGCAATTAAACTCAGAGCCTCTCGCTTGTCAGGCAGGCACTGTGCCACTGAGTTTTATCTCCAGCCCTCTCGTGTCACATCTATCCCTAAGTTTATTATATCTCTGGCTGCTTTTATCATTGGCACTGTTTTATATTAAAATTTTTATTTTTATTACAGATATATGATTGATTTTTGTATGTTGATCTTACATTTTAAGATATTATTAATTATGGTATCATTTTTGAAGATTCTGTCAAATTTTATACATAGAATTTTCCTTTCCAAATTGGATGCCTGCCTTTCTTTCTTTCTTTCTCTCCTACAATCTTGAAAAGAACTGCTAAGAATGGATATATTTTCCTGTTCCTGGTCTTATGGAAAAAATAATCTTTTCTCATAAAATATGATACTACTTATAATGAGCACAGCAAAGAACTTTTCTTTTGCTCCTATAATGGGTTGAGGGTACTATTCCCATCTTCCTCAGCTTGCCACAGGAGTTTGGTTAGAATTTGTATCATTCCTTTCTTAAACGTTAAGTGGAACTCACCAGTGAAATCGCCTGCACTGAAGATTTCTTCATGAAGACTGGAAACTACAAATCTAGTTTCTTGTTGCAGGACTCTGGTTCTTTGGTAGTGAGCTCTGGTAACTGTGTCTTTCAAAGGCTTTGTCCGTCTTGTCTCAGCTGTCCCAGTGCCCTTCATGCCGTCGTGCAGATGCCTCTGCTGCCATTTCTCTCTTCCTGAAGAAGCTGCTTCAGCATTTCATTGAGTGCTGGCCAGTCATAAAGATAATGTCATCTTTTGAAAGATAGTTTTCGTGGGCTGTAGAAGCTTACTTAGGTTGACAGTTTTTAAGTTGTCGGTATTAAAGGTGCTTGTCCCAGGGTCCTCTCTCTCCCGTGTTTCAGACAGGAAATCTGTGTCCATTCTGGGTGGGTGCTGCTTGGTCAGTGTGTCCTCCACACACCTCTGGCTGCTTGCATGAGCTGGTCACTATGCACCTGATGCCCTGAGTAGTTTTCTTTACATTTCTTGTATTTGGAGGTTCACTGAGCTTCTTAAATTTGTGAATTTAAAACTTTGTGTCAGTTTTGGAGGTTTTTCAAGCATTCATGCCTTTTCTTTTTCCCACTGTTCCTTCCTGGAACTGTAACTACATGTGTCTTAGGCTGCTTGGAATTGTGGCACGGTTTATCAATCTCCTTTCTTTTTTTTCTTCTGTGCTTCCTTCGGGATAAATTTGATTGTTATGCTTAAAATTTGCTAATCTTTTCTTCTCCAGTTGTGTTCAGTGTATTTTTTTGTTTCATCTTCATCTCTAGAAGTTGCATTGGATTCTTTTTTAATATCTTCTGTTTAAATGTTCAAGTATTGTCATTACTCAAGGTGTTTGGACATATGGAAGACAATTAAAATTGCTGTTTTAATGACCTTGTCTGCTTATTCTAAAATTGGTGTCCATTCTGGGTGAGTTTTAATTGATTATTTTTTTCCATGTTACGGGTTATATATATATTGGCATATATATTGGCATGCTTGGTAGTTTTTTCCTTTTTGCTCACTCACTTGCTTTCTTTCCTTTTTCCCCTTTCTTTCTTTTTTTCTTCAATACTGAGGGTTGAACCCAAGGCTTTACACTTGATAGGCAAACATTCTACCACTGAGGTTCACCTCTAGCCATTTTAAATTTTATTCTAACACAGGCTTTGCTAAGTTTCCTGGGCTGGCCTTGAACTCACAATCCTCCTGCCTCAGCCTCCCATATAGATGGGAATATAGGCATGCCCCACTATGCCTGGCTACCTGGCAGTTTTCTTAATTGTGTGCTAGACACTATGAATTTTGTCTTGTTGGATGCCAGTTATTTTTATATTTCTGTAAATATTCTTGAACTTTGTACTTGGATGCATTTACTATGTTACTTGGAAGCAGTCTCAATTTCTTCAATTCCTTTCAGTGTGAATCATTCCCACTTCAGTCCCACTGAGAATTCTACCTAATAAACCATGAATTTGGAGGTTTTTCTGACTGGCTCATGAAGTTATTCTTCCTGGCCCTGTGTAAACTTGAGGAGCTATTCTTTTAAACTGTTTGGTTTGGTTCCTGCCCTGGCCTCAGGCGGTTTCTGTAGATAGCCAGCATCCTTTGCACCCTGATGGATACCAGAGGGGTGCCTTCAGGAGATCTCAGGAGTTCTCTTTCTACCAGGTCTTTGCTCTGGTGTTCAGTGCTGCAGTCCCTAGCCCTCTGGTCTGCTGATTTTGAGTTCTGTCTCTGCACCTCTGCTTGTTAGATCTTCCCTCCCTCATCCCCCATGGCCTGAGAACTTCCTCAAGGT
This sequence comes from Hydrochoerus hydrochaeris, assembly GCA_004027455.1. Taxonomy (NCBI): domain Eukaryota; kingdom Metazoa; phylum Chordata; class Mammalia; order Rodentia; family Hydrochaeridae; genus Hydrochoerus; species Hydrochoerus hydrochaeris. The sequence continues at coordinate 12,839 of PVLA01014249.1, forward strand.
AGTGACTGGAACCAGTGATGGGACTGTCTTGCTTGTTTTCTGTCTTGGGATCATTTCCGTTCTATTAAGTTTGGTTTCTGCAAAGTCTTGTATGTTTTCCTGGGGTTTGGTTTGGTTTTTTTGAGACACGGTCTCACTTTGTAGTCCAGGCTGGCCTCAAACTCATGACGATCCTCCTGCCTCAACCTCCCTAGTGCTGAAATTACAGGTGTGCACCGCCCTTCCTGGCTTGTCTAATTTTTTGTTTCAGAAGGGAGGTAAATTGAGTCCTTCCTATAGATACATTTTAATTTTGATAAATAATGCCTTGATGAATCCTCCCAAAATTTGTACACAGTTTACCCTCTCACTAACAATTGTATCAAGGGTCCATTTTCAATACCATTTGGTACCAGACACATACTACATTTTTTTTTGTTTTTGTTAATCTGATAAGCGAAAATAAGCACCTTATAGAATGAAATCTTATTTTCTGAAATCAAGACTATAGTTTATCAGTAAATGAAATACAGTTACAGATAAAATCCTTTTTAAAATTACACAGACAGACACACACACACACACATACTTTTATAGTTTGACTTTATCTTTCCTGCATAAACTGTGCCCATTATCAGCTGCCCTGAGTTTCTCTATAGTCGAAAGAGAATTTAATGGTGCTAATTCCCTTAAATTCAAATCCTTCTTGAATTTTACACTTATCTTTTACATAATTTTACCAGCAAATGATTACAGAAATTCTTTAATCTCTTTGCTTAGAGACAAGTGACATCTAGAGATAAGCCATAACAATAGATCTGTAGAAAAGGCTTTTCTTCTGCCTCATACCACAGCAATGAACACAGAGGACTGTGACCTTAAAAGCATATATTTCTCCCAATCTATAGTCAGTTCTTCTAGTTCAGTTCCGTTCCAGCATTGTCTATGTGGAGATAGCATTGGATCCTGCTGGTTGAAGGCTTGGTCTTCAAAATTGTCCCTCTCAGCCGGCGTGGTGGCTCACACCTGTAATCCCAGCACTCTGGAAGCAGGAGGATCATTGTGAGTTCGGGACCAGCCTGGGCTACAAAGTGAGCCCAAGGCCAGCCTGAACTGCATATCGAGACCCTGTCTCAAAAAGACAAAAAAAAAAAAAAAAAATTGTCCCTCTTCCCCTTTGAAAGCCAGCTGCAAGCCACAGAGCATTTCCCTGTGCTTCTGAGACTGGCTATGTGCCTGGGTTATCTCAGCTCCTTTGCCCAGTTCTATTAATTTGCTAGTGTAACTCACATACTCAGGGAAGCACCCCAGTTTATGCTAAAGATGGCTCAGAGGATACAAGTGAAGGAAAGTGTCAGGCACGGTGTGTGGAGAAGGCACACATAGCTCCCACAACCTCTGGGAGTCTCTCCGTGATCAGCTATCTGGAAGTCTCCACCTTCTGTCTTTCTGGTGTCTGCAGAGACTTACACAGATATCACTGGCCATCAGTAATCTGATTCTCAGTGTGTAGTGCTGGTTACAGGGGAGAATGTGGTTAATACTATATATCATTTAAGTAAAGATCACACAAAAGAGCCTCTACTGATACTTTTTATTCACAATTCTTTAATTAATCATGAAGTTGAGTACCTTTAAGTATACTTTTTGATCTTGTATTTGTTCCATCGGTTGTCTTTTTAATCTATTGTCTATTTTTTTCTGTTGAAATGTATTTGTTAATGTAGATAGCTCTTTGCCTGTCATTGGCACATTAATTCATCATGATATGAAGGACAAACATTTCCTCCTGCTTTAAACAACATATCCTTACATCTAGATTGTTCTTTCAAAAGCTATGTAATTATTGAATATTTCCCTCTGACTCTTTACCTATATATTTGTACAGTGGGAAGAACAGCTAAGAGTTTTAAAAGATGCTATAGCGAATCATTCAAATTGAGCTAAAAATTGATCCTTTTATGGATGATCAGATAAATGTATAAATCTGGTTCTATTCCAAGTTTTTAAAAACTGGCTATTATTATATGTGTTTTCATTTTTAATATGAAATTACTTTAATTTTTCTTTTGTTACCTAAGTTAGGTTACATTTCTACTACATTTTAAATTACTAATTTGATTATAAATATTTTGCTTACACATAGAATTAAATCTGTGCTTGTCTTAACTCTATTATTTTGTGGAATTAAAAACTGAATCTAGGGCCTTCACACTAAACTACATTACCAGTCCTTATTTTATTTTATTTTTTTGTACCAGAGATCGAACTCAGGACCTTGCACTTGCCAGGCAGGCACTTATGCTGCTGAGCTATATCCCTGACCACCCGTCATAATTTTAATCTTTTTAAATTTTGAGACAAGCTTTTACTCAGTCACTTAAATTACTCAGGTTAGCCTCAAATCTGTCACCCTCTTGTTTCCCTCCCAGAGGCTGCACCCTCAAGCCCAGCTCTATTTTTAATTTTGTAACCATTAACTCTTACAGAGTGGTAAAGGTAGAATAGAGGTTGATTTTTGAAAATAAAAATATATGAAAGTTACCTTCAAAGCTAAAAATGAATGTATTTAGTAGAAAATCTAGGAAGACCATTGACAAATGTTGCTAATATTAAGCCTGATGATACAGTTTTCAATTTATGTATGAAAGACATTTTTAATTTTGACATACAGCAAAAATTTTAAACCATGACAATTTAAAAACCAGTGACAACTTTTCTGTTCTTACTGTATCTAGTTAGGATTGAGCATTTGACGCTGTCCCTCCTCTCTCCTTTTTGAAGCACTTTCTATTGTGTCACAGTCTTCTGGGTTGTTTTTCCATCTCTCTGGCTCCTCCAAGATGCCTCTGTGGGCCACCTTATCTTCTGCTTGTACCTTAACCACTTATGCTTCTCTGATGTTCTCCTGGGCCTTTTCGTATTGAACACCATCTCCTGACCTACCCCCTCCTCTGGCTTCATCTGTGACCTAGATACTGATAACTCATGGTTTCCAGTCTCCTCAGAGGGCCACACCACATGCCTGCCATTTCCTGGACATCTCCACTAGGCTCAACCTCACTTCATCTGAATGGACATATTACCTTTTTATATTTTTTTCTCTCCTCTCCATCTCCCCTAAACTTGTTCTTGCTGAGTTTGTAAGGTGAGATTGCTAGTAGTCTGAGCACAGACTTTCAGGAATCTCTCAGAGGTGAGTCTGAATCCCACAGCATAATTACCTTGGGTGACCTCAGGCAAGATATTCTACCTCTCCAAGCCTCAGCTTTCTTAACTGTAAAATGGGAATAAATGTACCACTACAAAGAGTTATCAAGAGAATACAGTCAGAGAATAGTATGTCATCTACTACAAATAATGACTCAGAATGTGTTAAAGGTTGAATATCTCCTATACAAAATACTTGAGAGCAGAGGTTTTTTAAAGTTGGGAATTTTTTTCAGATTTTGAACCGTTTACTTGTAGATAATAAGGTACGCTGGGATTGTGACCTGACTCTAAGCACAAAATTCATTTATGTTTCATATACACCTGAAAATACATAGCCTCAAGGTAATTTATACAATATTTTTAATATTTTTGTGCATGAAACAAAGCATTGCAATGGCATCATGTCAGTGCTGAAAATGTGTTGTACTTTGGAGTGTTTCAGATTCTGTATTTTGGATTAGAGATGTTCCAGCTGTATTTCCTTTTTCTATGAATGGTAGTTCATTCCAGGTAGTCTGACACTAGAATGTGAACAGTCCTTGAACCTTCAGCTTGGTTACTGTCATATTCAAAGTCCTATTTTTTTGTTGTTGTTGTTGTTTTGTTTTGTTGGTCCTGGGGATCGAATTCACAACCTTGTGTTTGCCAAGCCAGCACTTAGGCCTCTGAGCTAAACCCCCAGCCCTCAAAGTCCTATTAAAGCTGCTCCTGAAAGTGTCTCAAATCCGCACACATTTTTGTTCCCTCTTCTGCACTGCTGTTCCCTCCTTGTCACTGTCATGTCAATCCAGTGCCTCCTCATGCATATCCCTGCCTCTGTGTTTAGCCACTCCCTCTCCTTCCAGCACCAGGACGATCTTTCCAGTAACTGCCCCTGTCATCTACAAGTTAAAAGGCAAATCCCTTGATTCAATCCGTGAGACCCTTTTTAAAATAGTTTTGTTTCCATACCTGCTTCTAGCTTTAGAACAGAAGTATAGCAACTGTCATATATGTTTAGCAAACTTACTATAGGACTAGTTCAAGTTTATTATAAGAAATTTGAGAAATTAAAATACCCCCAAAAAAAGAAAGAAAAAAGCATACCTACAATCCCATCACTCTCACTGCTTTATCCTCTAATTTTTCATTCATATATTTGTACTTCCTCAATCAAGTTGAATTTGTAGCTTTGTTTGTTGGGATTTTTAAAAAAATTGTGCATGCCTGTCATCCTAGCACTTGGGAGTATCCAGAGTTAAACAACAATACAGCCAAAAACAACAATAACAACAGCAAAAAGTTAAAGATAATTCTTAAAGCATGAATAAATGCATCCTTGTTTATAATAGCAGGTCCCATTCGTGACATACCTTCACCATTTCCTCCAAATCTCCATCTCATTTCCTTTATGCCTGTATTTATGAGTGGAAATGCAAATATGCTTTATTCTATTTTTAAAATAGCATTATCATTATCCCATAACATTATCCACTAACATTATATAAACCTCAGTTTCACAGTGGCATTTTAGTGATGACAGTAGTAGCTGCCGTGCGCTGGGACATCGCTGTGCACAGCACATGACTACAAACCTACATGGTCCCCATGTGTCAAAAAGTATCCATCAGCTCCAACCCTGCCCTGCATCCTCCACGGAGGCTGTGACATATGGCTCTGTGACAGTTGTCAACCAGTCTTCCCTGTTGTTAGCCATTTCTCATTTTTACAAATAATGCAATTACTGTTTTTGTATACTAGTCTATGTCTACTCTTCAAATATTGTCCTAATGAAAGTTCCTAGGAGTGAATACTTTACAAGTTTTAACATACATTGCCAACTGCCTTCCTGAAAAATTAGACCAATTTATGAGGAGTGATTAATTCCAATGGGAGGGAAAGGAGAGGAAGGGAGTGACATTTCATGATGGTGACATTTGAGCTGGATCTTGCAGGATGAGTGGGGCTTTGCCAGGAGAAAGGTGGGGTGGGAAGGACGGGCAGCGGGGCGGGGAGGCAGTAAGCAGAGGCCCGCGGCGCTGCAGGCCAAGCTCTCTTGTGCCTACTGCCCCCTCCAAAGCCCATCCTTAACTGGTCGTCTTGGCTGCTTGGCAGGAGGAACATCAAGTTAAAATTCTGATAGGTGACTCTGCCCTTTCATAAATTTAGAAATGGACACATTTTGGAGTTCTGTAACATTTATATTAGCCTTTCATTTGTTTGTTCATTTCCTCAAAGGGGTAAAACCCTCGGAGGGTTCACTATAACTAGGAGACTCAGCAAATGTCTCCAGCCACAGCTGCATGTCTGGATCCTAATGTGTTCAGGATCCGTCATCTCCCAAGCTGCTGGTTAATCCCAAGAAGGAAAGTGTCCCCAACTTACGTTTAGTGTGATGTGTACCTGTTTACATAAATGTAACCAAAAGCTATTTTTTAAACCTGGGATAAGTTCCAGACCCTCAGGAGTGAAATAATTCCACAGTAGGTAAATCCTTAAGGGGGCTCAGGGGTGTCAGCATTTATCTAAGCACCACAAGTCCCAGGTGGCTTCTCTCTAGGCTGAAGCCAGTGCTGAAATCCAAGGAGAGAGAAGAGAGAGGGTACTGGAACCCCACAGAACCACAGGACTTCTGCACGCCACGCCTCACTAATCTGCAGTGCACTAGAGCCACTCAGCCATGTCACATCGTATTGTGAAGAAGGCAGCCTGTAAATTGTAAATTAATATATCTAGTGCTGTATTTCAGGATAAGGAAGGTTTTCTTTTGCTATCTAATGTGTATTCTGCTACAATGAAGCTTGGGCCTAGCAGGCATTCATGAAATTGGTGAAGTATGAATTTAGCCATGTTAACTACTGTGAAATAAAATGGAAAGAATTAGAGAGACGTGAATTATAAGTGGTTTTCACATAAACTGTGCGCTTTTGCTTTTAAAAATGTCAATAATGAGAATAGAAGAGGCAGTCAAATCAATGAACTGTTGAGCAGGGTTTAATGGATAGCTAAGAAATCTTTACCATTAGCATTAACGAATGTAGAACGGCTTTCGTTATAGGCAGTCTCCATCTCCAGTCCTGTACATGTCTCCCGCGAAGGAAGCTGATAAGGAGAAGTAGACTTCTCCTTGTTAGTAACAATGATGCCATAAAAGTAGCAAAAGAGTACCTTCCTCTGCAAGATCACACCGTACTCTATTAGTATGTATACTTATTGTGTATGTACATCTATGGGTGTTTGCATACAATTTGTATGGCTTTATGTTTGAGATTTGTTTAAAGTACTTTCCTCTTAAAGGTTCATCTTGCAAACTATTTAGTCATTTAGATTATTTCACAACCTTTTTTGTTGTTGTTGTTCCTGCCTTGCTCCTCTTTTCCCTAGACTTGGCAAAGGGTTACATTTATGTAAGATGAGAAGGCTTTGTTCTAAATGCCATTTACACTGCTTCTATGAGAGAAGCGCTAGAGCTGGATATATGGAAAATATGGATGTCGGCCATTGAGCCAGGTGCACAGCCCTCTCCCCAGCCTGGGCTGCTGACAGGTGGGCCCATCAGAAAGGGACACTCACTGTGGCCTTGACTGACTCCCTCAGGACTTCCGGCTAGGAGCCATGGCACATGTCTGTAATCCAGCAGTCAGGGAGGCAAGAGGATGTCCACTTCCAGCCCAGCCCAGGCAACTTAGAGACTTAGCAAGATCTTGTTTCCAAATAAAAAGTACAAGAAGCTGGAGGAAAGGCAGAACTAAAAAAAAAAAAGAAGAAGAAAGAAAGAAAGAAAAGGAAATGAAAGGCTGCAAGTAAGAGCCTGCCAGAAAGCCATTTGTTTCCATTAAATACTCAGAGCAGTGATCAGAAAAATAACTTGCATTTGCCATTAGCTCACACTGCTGCTAAGATTGCCATGATAAATGAATTTTTATTCTACTATCGATGAAGGTGATTTCTGTTTAGTACACATTGCTCGTAAAGTTTTATTCTGGAAAAAGCACTTGTGTAATTTGGTGTTCTTCCAGAAAGTTTCCCTTACTCCCTAGGCCCTAGCGATGTTTTTTGATATGCTGCGGGTCTTGTCACTTGACTCTCCCTGTAGGACTCACTCCCCCACCCTTTTTACCCTGTAACCTTCTCCCTAAAGCTCCTTGATGACAGGCCCTGCCTCACAGCAGTCGTGTAATGTGCAAGGTTAGTCTCTGATTGTGCCACACAGAGCTGTTAACTAATGGGTACCACAGTCAGCATCAGGGAACTTCATCTGGTCTTAGTAGATTGAATGTCTTCATGCCGTGCCAAAGTCATGAGTATTGGAAATCTGCGTCCTCTTCTTCAGGTTTATCAGTTGCGTGGCCTCCCCAAGCTTCTGCAGTTGCTCAAAGTTCAGAATGAAGATGTCCAGCGCGCTGCATGTGGGGCCTTGAGAAACTTGGTGTTTGAAGATAACGACAACAAGTTGGAGGTCGCTGAACTAAACGGGGTGCCCCGGCTACTGCAGGTGCTGAAGCAGACCCGAGACTTGGAGATTAAAAAGCAAATCACAGGTACTACTTACTGTGCTTTGAAGGGCAGGTCACAGATGGCCCAGCCAGATGTGTTAGGTCATCTATTTTTCTTAAATTTCCTGGAGTGGATGATTGATGGGTTCATTGTTATCCAAGAGATGGTTTTAAAGCAACCTTGTTACCTGCTGGCTTAGATCCCAGAATCAAGCCACGTCTGCATTCTTTTTTCTGAAGGAGAAAATATTCTGAAGCTTCTTAATAAGATTCACTATGTGCCAATTATACACACATTCACTAACAGCTAAGTTTATAGTTTGGAAACGTGGGGTTTTTACATGGTACTGGTATCTAAAATATTGTGAAGGAAATTGACCTGAAGTGTGCCCACTTATTTTCATTATTTACTCAACAATCATTTGAGTGGATTTGTACAAAGAAGAAGAAATGGAGAGTTAAATAGTTTTCCAACATAGAGGGTCATGTAATCATCAGTCAAAATATAAGAAACTATTTGCTCCATCTTTACTGCTGCCTTCCTAGCCCATCTGATCTTCAATACCCTAACAGGAGAAAACGAAAAAATAGCTGCGTATGTTTAGCTCTTTGCTTCATATTTCTGTTTGCATGCTGTTTGGGCAGATAGGAACCTCCTTTCTGCACAGTGGAGTAGAAAGCTGAGCTATAGGAAGAAAGCTAAAGCAGCGGCTGTGGTAACATCTCCTGGAGGTGTGCGGGAGAGGGCTCATTCCATTAAATGAATTGTGCCTCTGGCGAAGAGAAGATGGCTCTCATCGGTCCCTGCACAGGCCGCCCTCCCGCTGTGCCACTCCAGCTCTGCTCACGGCCCCAGACACTTCCAGATGGTTGGCAGTGCTGGGGGGCACGGCACTCCGATGTCACCTCGGGGAAGCTGATAATTATCCTCAGTATTTAGTCATCGCAAATACTTTAGAGTTTAAGATATTATTGGCTATTAAATCTCAGTTTTACTGTCAGGGAAACTAAGGCTCAAAGGAGCTAATGCTTTTTTTTTCTTTTTTATTATTTTTTAATTAGTATATGTTTGCAGTGCATTTTACAGTCACCTTGGGGAACGGGTACATTATACAGCTTGCTTCTTTTTTTAGGTTTCCTTTCCTTCTCTCCTCCTCCCTCCCTCTTTCTCTAATTCCTCTTTCCCTGTTTTCATTTTTATTGATATTATTAATCTTGGTTCATGTCTGTGGCGTATAGTGTTTACATCCACTGAGGTTATTAGGTTCCTGTACACAGCGTAACTTAATTCTGTTTATTTCCCTTCCCCTCCCTCTCAGTCCTCACCTCCTACCGTTGGTCTTAGGGACCCCTTCCCATCTGCTAGCGACCCATTCCCTTGTCTCTGACCTCTTTATACTTAGCCTTCCTCAAATGAGAGATACCGTACAGTATTTAAGCCTCTGTCTGGTTTATTTCACTGAACATTGTATTTATAACAAATAAGATTTTTTAAAATAGTAATAGTTGACAGAGTTCTGGAAAATGCTTTAAAAAGAAATGCTACACATTGCTTTCAATTGAAAATATTTTGCACTTTTGACTTCATGCCGTTACAAAAATCTTTATTTTTTTTCTATAGAATTTTATCATTACATCTTACTTAGAACTCATATCATTTTCTACTTTGATATAGTTTTTCTGTGCTGGGGGTTGAACCCAGGGCCTCATACATGCTCACCATGTGCCTTACCCCTGAGCTACATCTTAAGTTGTCTCTTTTGCCATACTTTAGTTGTATATACAGTATAAAGGACTATACCATTTCACCTTTCTGCCAGCATGGTGTCTGTCCTGTGAGAGATTTCCTTCCATATCCATTATGTGAAAACATCTGCAAAAACTGAGTCATCTGCTACACTGAGCTAACATTTACAGAGCAGCTCTCAGGATCAGGCACTGAGAACCTCAGCCCGAGGAGGCTATCGATTTTATTTTTCTTTGTACTACAGATGAAAGGCTGTGCAGTGGCTGCCATAAAAACAAAAGATCAAACCTCACATTTGGAGCCTAATGTTTTCCTCATTAAAATGTAATAACGAACCACAAGAAAGCCTTGAACAGATGATTCTGATGTATGAAAGGATTCCAAGAAGGAAAGTTGTCTCATCATAGGGTGTAGCTCAGTGGTAGATCACTTGCCTATCATATGTGGAGCCAGCACCATAGGGGAAAAAAAAGATAGGTCAGGCCATGGACTGGTGTTTCAAAGGAGCATGAAAGTTATTCCTGATAAAGTAAACACTACTCAAAAGCAAAGCAGTGGCAAGAAGCTGTTGGTCATGTGGAGAAACCTGGGAAAAGCAATGATGGGAGTTAGAGTGCAGGATTTAGAAAGCTTGGGTTGGGGTGAGCTTCCTCTTCCATACAGGCCATGGGAAACTAAAGTCAGAGGACATTCTGTGACACTGGTGCCCCAGAAAGTGCCCAGGCATCCTTAGATAATCTATAGAGCTGACACAGATCTTTAGACCTAGATCTCTAGTGCAAGCCAAACTCCCTACTGATGGGTATTTATCAGGTGTTAATTGAACTGAACTGATAGTTTGTTTGGCATTTGATACAAATCCTCCTAAATTATTCCCTTTAGCTCTGAAAATAGAAGAGCTAAATAAATACTTTCTAGCTCTCAGAAATAATTGTAGACCTAATAAAAACACCCTTCTATCTTGGTTTAGAAACAAAAAGCAAGTAGTCAAATATGTGTATCTTTTTTTTTTTAATCATTCTATGTCTTAGACTTTTGATTGGGCCCATCCTATAGTCACTAAGATGGGGCTACTTTCATCTGTTTTATCTAACAACCATATATGGGGTGAGAGTATAGTTGATGATTTAACCATATGATCAATGTGAGGCTCAGAAATGTGAAGGAAATTGCACAAAGTTACACAAGCAGTAAAGAGAGAAGCCCATTTTAATGAGGAAAACATTAGATAAAAATGAGCCATTTTTATCTGTGAATTTTGCTATATTAGCCCACCTCCTTCGTTTGATGCACTTAGTGACTCATTTTTATATGCCTTCAGGAAATAGCTGGCTTTCAGACTCTTGTGTCAGAGAGCTCTGCCTGCCTCCTCTTTGATGCTTCCTGTTTCTGCCTTGTTCACCTGGTCTCTCTGATTCAGTGTAGCATCTTGCCAATCTGTTCTCTGCTCTGCTTCTAGAGGCTCTTTCCAAGATAAAAACACTGTCCATTTATTCTCCTTATGACCTGTAAGACAAAGTCCATGCCCTGTGGCGTCTCACACAAAGGTTTTATAATGTGAATCATCAGCATTGTCTCCTCTCATGCTCTCCTAGCCAAGATTCTGAAATCCTAAAGGACATGCTGGCCTGTCCTCCCTGTGCTACCATTCTCTCTGCTATTGTCTTGCACTCATACCACGGGGAGAATCCTCTCATTCTTCATTAGTTGTTACCGACTCACTGTTGGGAAGCATTTAAAGCACCATCCTTCCATTATTTATCCCCATTGCAGAAATTGGAAGGAAGGGGTTTCTCTAAAAACTGACCTTTGCATCCTTTGATGCTAGGTCACCATATGCATGGTGCCTATGTATTTAATTGTGGACAACTGCCAAGCTCAAGGTAAGTTTCCCAACAACAGTGGATGCCTGACATTCCAGGCAAGATTTAAAATATAGCTAATTGATAAAGGGATCTTAAAAAATTAAAATCTATATTTTATTAATATTTCCCTCAAAGACAGGAAATATAGTTATTTAAATCTGCATTAACTCTTATGTAGAAAAACTTGCAACATTTGTATTAAATAAATTCCTCTTTGCATTGAAGTATGAGGAGGAAGAGGAAGAAATGACAATAGTGAAAGAACTGGTTCTTTATTGTTTTGCTTTTCAAAGTTTTCCTAGTGAAGGAAGAATTGTGGCCTGAGACTGTGTGATTCTAATTTGTCATTAGGTTCATTTGGTAACTGATAGTCTTACACTAATTGCAGACTCAATCCTTGTCAGCATTTTGGTATGAATGAGCTTATTTCTGTCCATCCCAGTGATAGAGCTGGGTCTTATGTGTAGGTCTTTCTGTTTTCTTGAAAATGAGCCACAATCTCCTTCCTTAGAATTCGCACTCTTTGGTTCTGGTTGTGCCTCCCATAGTCACAGAAAACTGTTATCTAGCTGTTCACATTTACCTTTCTTCAGTTACTAAAAAACATGTAGTTTTATTTTATTAGCCCTGATATTTTTGGCTTTGTGTTAAACACTCTACTTTTTAACTGGTACTTCAGTTTTTAATGATTTATAATAACTCTATATGAAAGGTTTTGGCCCTTCGTCTCATAATGTTGTGCATATTATTCCAGTAGTTGATTACTTACTGATTTTGTATGTGTATCTCTACTAAACATTTTGCCTTCATGCCACCTAAATATTTGACAGTCATGACATTTCTATACAGCTTCCTACATTAAAAGTTGAAAAATCCTTGGAAACAAACCAAATGCCCATCAAACAAGGAATGGATTAAAAAGATACAGTCTTTTTGTACAATGGAGTATTACTCAGCCATAAAGGATAAACCAGAGACTTTTATAGATAAATAGATGCAACTCAAGACTACTTATAAGTGAAATAAACCAAGCACACACGTGTAAACATCATATTGTCTCACTAGTGTGAGAAGCTGAGAGAGTAAATAAAATCCAAAGTGCACAATAGATATTGTCAAATGGGAAAAAAACTTCAAAAGGAAAGAGAAAATGGGATGAGGGAATGGAGAAAAGAAGGAAGGGAGAAGCAAAAAATAAATACATACATAGATAGGTAGATATTAAGGTAGTTATATGATGAATCTCTCTTAGTTCATTGAAAAGAAGAGTTTGTATTAATATTGTCTAACTAATTTAAAAATAACAATATGCAATGTGTTAACCATTGTTACCCTCCTATTATCTAGCTTGGAAATTTGTTTTCTCTTTAAAATAAAAAAGATTTTTCTCTTTAAAACAAAAAAAGATTGAAAAAGCAGTGCACCTTGCCTGACTCTAAAGGGTAATGACTGTTGCAGGAAAATTCCATTCCCTTTGTTCAAATTAATCCTGTCTGGCTTTTATCATGAGGTGTGTTTCTCTTTGAGCGCCCTGTGTGGTCCTTCTCAAAAGAGGAAGCATCATTATGCTTCACAGTTTTAAGCCTCTGGCAGGCAGAAAATTGTTTGCTTCTTTAGAGCTCAGGAAGCTCTTTTCTTTTCCTTCTGTTTTCTTTCTAACACTGTAGTTTGTAGCACGGTAGTAACTAAACCTCACCTGTAGACGTGCCTTTCCACTGCCTACAGCCACCTTCTTCTGAGTTGTGAGTTGCTGTCTCTATGTCCCCTTCCCTGGGCCTCTTACAGATGAAGTGGGAGGGATGAGGTCATTGTGTTGCAAAACCTGTGGCTGAGGGACACTTCTGACTCCCTCAAGTATGAGCTTGATAGGGAAAGGGCCAGAAATCCACTGGTCACCAGATAGCAGGCGTGCAGGCTGCCATGGATTTTTGGTTACTGTTTCAGAAACCCGTTGCTCATGCACAACCGAAGCAAACTATTTAAGCTAGAAGACTACATTAGGCTCTGAATGTTCTGACTGACTGGACCAAACACAAGTATGGCTCAAAAATTGCCAAGCTTTAACTACGTAATTATCTCAGCAAAATCGGAACAGATGACATCACCACTAAATTCAGCCAAGACTGCGATGTCTGCCTGTTTATAAAGCAGGTTTCCCTGTGGACCTGTGTTCTCGCTGCTTTTGGGGCAAACCGTGCAGTCAATTTAAGAAGCAGGACTTAGTGCTGAGAGATGGGAAAGTGGGGTAGAGAAGCTGTATTTCCTGTCCCCTCGTGCTTTCCTCTGTCTTAAGTGCCAGTGAGTTATGAAGTTTGCCACATTTCCACCTACCAAAAGTCCTGGAATAACAACCAGTAGGCACATAGAGTCAGAAATTTTTGGGGCACCAAGTTTTAAGAAAAATCCTAAATGTGTGTGGCATTTTCTACGCTGTCAATCCCAAGCTGCAGTCTGAGTCTGTGGTATCTCAGAGATACCCCAAAAAGAACATCATGCTATTATCTTAATTCTTCCTGCTTGGCTTTTCTGGTCATTCCCTTTAATGTGAAGCAGTGAGAAGAAAAGGGCAAGTTGTGTAAGGAAATGTGATTCTAGCCCTAGACTAGTACTTGGACAACGTAAGTTGGCAGGTAGATAAGATACCGTACTCTGCTGCCCATCTAGAGAGAAATGCTTAAGGCAGCTGGCACAAATTCCTAGGAGACATAAGTGCTGTCATCCGGCAGGCATCAGTGAATGTTGTTGGTGATATTAATCAGCCTACCATTGACAGGCAGAGAGAATGGCTTTCTGTGGGCTTGTCCTGCTATGAATGCGAGGCAAACTTTCAGGTGAAGTGACAGGTAGAGAGTAGCAAGAGGCAGGAAAATGTCTCCCATGTGTCTAGGGAAGAAAAGTAGAACTCTTTACAACACTGATGTCTTAGTTACAGCGGGGCCTGTTGGCAGGCGCAGAGTTGCTTGTCCCAGTGGCATCAGCTTTGTAGCAGGGTCATTTCAGAGAAGCAGCAACAAAGGTTTCTATTCACACCTCTGATTAATTTAAACTCACCTCATTTTATATCACAGGCTACATATATCTTTAGTTGTTCTTAGGGCTTAACTTGCATTAGCATCTAATGAACTTTAAATGGGGTCTTTCAGTTGGGGAAGGGGCTCTTTACTGCCTTCCCACTTTCTCATAACTAGTCACAGTCCTGGAGCTAATGACCTTAACTGGACTCTCCAGCAGTCCTTGTGACCTGACACTGTGCTGTTCTCATGGTAACTTTTTGCTTTTCTAGGTTTGCTATGGAATTTGTCTTCTAACGACAAACTCAAGAATCTCATGATAACTGAAGCCTTGCTCACCCTGACCGAAAACATCATCATCCCCTTCTCAGGGTGGCCTGAAGGAGACTACCCCAAGGCAAACGGTTTGCTTGATTTTGATATATTCTACAACGTCACTGGAAGCCTCAGGTAATGCCACCCGGTACCCCCCCCCCCATACCCATTCAAGAGAAGTCTGCCTTTAGGGTCTTCTCTACTTGTGCAATGTATTTTTTGAGACAGTCTGTTGGAATGAATGGTAACTGAGGGAATTTGTTTCAATGTTTATTCTCCAGTTAATCACACAGTAATATATATCAAATACCACTGTTGTGTAAGGCTTTATTACTACAAAGACAAATAAGAAAGTCCTTAAGCAACTTCAGTCCAGCCACTACGGCACACGAGCAGTTGAACTAGAGTCCAGCTACCATAAAATGTTTAATGCCACGGTTCGCAGAGCATGGCTGGGGGGCCAACAGCATCGGGGTCACCTGGAGCTTGATGCAGTTTCATTGAAGAAGCCCTCCAGGGAATCCTGACAGGTGTGGAGATCAGAGAGCCCTGGTGTCATTGGAGAGCCACCATGTCAGCGGTACCAGTGCAGTGCTACAGAGATCAGACTGTGGACATTCAGCAGCTGGCTGTGTTGGAAAGAAGCGCAGGAAAGTGCTAAGAGAGCCGAGCTTCCACTGGACTCTTGCCTAGAGCCGGAAATCCTCTGTGACAAAGCACACTGCACTCTGGAAAGGCCTAAGAACTATCTAAATGGGCCCCTGGAATCCGTCTATGGGCCAGCCCCTGGGTGGCCTTCCTGGTGTGTGATTGAACCACCACTCATCCCCTTAAAACTATTTTGGGTCTTAAATTTTCTGTGGGGCAGCCATTTCTACCCCAGATAAAACAAAGTTTTAACAAGTGGATGTGTCAGTCAGGGATCTTTCTAGTGGGAATGGCAGCCGCTAAACTCAACTCACTAAAACCAAGTAAGCTGGAGATATAGCTCAGCAGCGAGGTCCTGAATTTGATTCCCCTAGAACACTGATGCTGTTGGCCCCCCAGCCAACTGCCCCTCCCCCCAAAAAAAGCCAAGCCAGTTGAAGGAGACTACCCCAAAGTGGTCCACTGGCTCATATGGCTGAGCTGTCGAGGGTCACTTGTGGAAGTGAAGGAGATGGACCAGTAGTCATGGCCTCAGAGCAGGCCAGAAACTTGGCCGCTCTGGGCTCCTCTCTGTCTTCCATATGTGTCTTATTTCTTCTTGCTCTTCTTTTTGCACACTGGGCTCATTATCTACAAAGTCAAACAAGCCTTCCCTGCTGAGCAGATACCAGAATCACAGGCAGTAACTCTTGTTTAAGAGACCATTTTCTTCTGCTGACGGCCCTGTCATGCCAAAGGGTTAGTCTGCTTCACAAGGTACACATCATTTGAGCCTCTGACATCTGGGTTGGCCAAGCCTGGATTGGGTGCCTGCTTTATAGCAAGGACAAGCAAGTTGCCTGCTCTCACAAAAGGATGGGAATACCTGCTGGATAAACAAAACAAAAAAAGACACTTCAGTGCCTGACACCATCTACCGCCTTCTTCAGTTGACTCGTAACCTTTTTGACCACAAATGTACTTCAGATACTACCCAAGAACTTGCTTTTCCCAGGATATTATGGATACTTTCAGAATCAGGACTTTATTTGCCTACTAAATATTTTCTATTTTCTCCCAGTGGGTTTAACACCAAGGGCAAAATTCTATCTTTTCTATGAAACATTTTCCAGCTTCTCCAGCAAAAGCCATTGCTTGTTCCAAAGGATCTGGAGAGGAATTATAAATGCATCACCATTGTGGGGTTCTTGTTTGTTTGTTTTGTCATTTTACTGTCTTACCAGTTATTTATATACTTTTGGTCTAGATTTATTATGACCTTCTTAAAGCTAAACCTAAACATTTGTTTTTAATTTTCTATCTCTAATATAGATAGAGTTTCTGGCATAAATTATTTAGATTGAGTGAGCAAATGTGAATAGGTGAGTCATCAAATCTGGTGATAGTGTAAGGCTGGAAAGGAATAGAGGAAGGCCTTGGTTGTGGGCGCTCTTAGAGTTGTTAAAGAATTAATTTATCCTTCTATAAGCAAAATTAGCTACTGTGGTGGACAGAAACAGAATAATTTTGTATGAAGAAGAAAAACTATAGTATTAACAGGGAAGATATGTTGTTTTTTTGTTTTTTAAAAAATTTTATTTAAAGAGGAAAAAAGCAAAACAGAAAAAGGGGTAGAAACAATACAGAATTTCAGAAAAAAAACAGTAAGAAATCACTAGTTGATAAATTACATATTGTCTTCTTAGACATAGTTATTCAAGTTACAAAATTAAAGCATATAGAGTGGACATTCAGACAGGCTGCAAAGAAGTTCAGTGATCCAATAACAACTTAGCAACATGGTTATCAGTCCTACACACTTAAACATAAATGCAGTTATATCCTTTAGAGCACTTTCTGTTCCTCTTTTTACTTTTTTTTTTATTTAAAGAGAAAAGCATATAAAGGGTAGAAATAATACAGAATTTTAAAAAAAGATAATAAGAAATCACTAGTTGATAAATTACATATTGTCCTCTTAGAAATAGTTGTTCAAGTTACAAAATTAAAGCATACAAAGTAGGTATTCAAACAGTGGGAGTGTAAACAGCTACATATGCATGAATCTCTACATGTATTTCTATCCTTTCTGTATTAGAGGGAAAAACAAAACATAGCAAGACAAAACAAAACAAATTCCTATAAAAAACATGAAACCAAAAAGTCATATAAAACCACAGTACAAGCTGATCTACAATGATTACTGTGTTGTTTCTTATTATCTCCAATAAATTGTCTATATCATCAGGCATAATTGAATATAGCAGTATAATTGAATATAGCAGTACATAACAATATTATTAGTAAAAATAAAACATTGTAGACAGTATAAAACTTCAAAGGCAGGTAATAATCCACCAGAGTGGATATTCTAGTGAATCTTGTCATCTTAAGTGCAGTTGCCTATACTCTCAGACTTGATGCTATCAATCATAACAGCTTTGAATAAAATCTATCAATACAAAACAGCGATCTAACAGACCAGATTCGATTACAATCAGTCATGGTAAAACAGTGTAGGTTTTATAGAGCCTTAAGTTAGTAGGAAATTAAGAATGATTACCATACTATATTCTGTTATTTTCAGGATTACTGTCTGTGCCCTCAAATCTAGTCCAGGTAGAATGACTGGAACAGAATATAATACATCTAAGCAGAGTAGTGTGAGTAATGTGGGTTTTCAATACTAGTGCACTATTAACAATATAGTATATAAGGCCATCTATGTTAGAGATTCTAGTTACCCTTCTCTGCCTCATTTCTGCTATGCTATTTTTCTGCCTGTTTGTCTACTTTTCTCCTTCATTCTACTTCCCGCCCCACTCATTGAGGCCTTTCTGCCACTGTTCCTAAAATCCTGGTATTTTTTTTTCTCTCTCTCTAGAATGTCCTTCAGTATTCTCTGTAGGGTTGGATTGGTGGTCACAAACTCCTCCAGTTCCTCTTTGTCATGGAAGCATCTTGTTTCCCCATTAATTTCTAGTGACAGTTTTGCAGGGTTCATCAATCTGGGCTGGAGGTTATTTTCTTTCAGGGCTTGGAATACTTCACTCCAAGCTCTTCTTAAACTGATGGTCTGTGTCGAGAAGTCAGCCGTGATTCTGATGGGCTTACCTTTATAGATAATCTATTTCTTTTCTCTGATGGCTTTTAATATTCTGTTTATATATTGAATTTCTGGTATCTTGATTATTATATGCCTGGGTGTAGATCTGTTTTGGTTGTAGGTGGCTGGAGTTCTGTATGCCTCACACAACCAAATGTCATTTTCTTTTCCCATGCTTGGGAAGTTTTCCTTAATTATTTCCATGAATAGCCTTTGTAATTCACCTGTATGTATTCCTGCTTCTTTGTTCACATTTCTTATTCTTAAATTGTAGATTCTCTTGTCATCTTCTAGCTTTTGTATTGCTATTGCCTGTTTCCTTGTTATTTTTAAGAGCTCTTTCCTTTCATGATCACACATTGCAAACTTGTCTTCAAGTTTTGATAGTCTATCCTTAGTTTCTTTTAAGGCATTTTGCCAGCTTTCAATGGAGTTTTTAATTTCCTGGTAGTCTCTTTGAATCTGCTTCATGTATTCTATATTTTCTTTATATTCTTTATCAAATGTT
>PVLA01014250.1:0-31725 GCA_004027455.1 Hydrochoerus hydrochaeris
TACATAACTGATGTGCTCATTCATCATAATAAAATGAATGGAAGGCAATGCACACAAAACGCTTCCTATGAAATCCCTGTTTACTTTTTGTGAAATACTCTGCAATCCCATGAAATAGAAGCCAAATTGCAGTGTTTTGAAAGTGCATGCAGCAGTAATGCATTTGTTCTGTGTGTTACACAAGACTTTTACACTTTCATCATAATAACAATGAATGGGAGCCAAGGCACAAAAATGCTTCCAACAAAATACATTTATGCTTTTGTGAAACACAGCACAAACATGAAATAGAAACAAAACGCAGTATTTTGAAAACACATGCAGTAGAAATTCAGTTGTTCTGTGTGCTAAACCATAAAATTACACATTCATCATAGTAAGAATGAATAGAAGCCAATAAAAAAACACCCTTCCTACAAATTGCCTCTATACATCTTGGGAAATACAAAGCACACACTTCAAAAGAACCAAAATGCAGAGTTTTGAAAACACATGTGGTAGGAATTCAGTTCTTCTGTGTGCTGCAGCAGAGATTTACACATTCATCATAATAAGAATGAAGTGAAGCCAATACATAAAACCCGCTTCCTACAAAATGACTTTAAACTTCTTGGGAAATAGCCAGCACACACTTGAAATAAAACCCAAACACAGTGTTTTGAATGTGCGGGCAGCAGGAATTCAGTACTTCTCTCTGCTAGACAAGTGATTTACCTATTCATCACAATTAGAACTAATGGAAGCCAAAGCACAAAACCTGCTTCTTACAAAGTGGCTTTATACTTCTTGTGAAACACAGCACACACTTGAAATAGAACCAAAACACAGTGCTTTGAAAGTGCATACAGTTGTAATTCATTCATTCTGTGTGTTACACAAGACATTTACACATTCATCATAATAAGAATGAATGGGATCCATGTCACATATCCCACTTCATACACAATAACTTTATGCTTTTGCAAAACACAAAACACTTGAAATAGAACCAAAATGCAGTGCTTTGAAAGTTCATGCAGCAGGAATATGTAGTTCTGTCTGCTAGACAAGTGATTTACATATTCATCACAACAAGCCCTGGTGGAAGCCAATTCACAAAACCCGCTTCTTATAAAATGCCTTTATACTTCTTGTGAAACACAACACTGACTTGAAATAAAACCAAAACCCAGGGTTTTCAACGTGCATGAAGCAGTATTTCAGTAGTTCTGTGTGCTACACAAGAGATTTACACATTCATCATAAAAAGAGTGAATGGAAGCCAATACATAAAACCCACTTCCTACAAAATGACTTTAAACTTCTTGGGAAATGCCCAGCACACACTTGAAACAAACCCCAGACACAGTGTTTTGAATGTGAAGGCAGCCAGAATTCAGAACTTCTCTCTGCTAGACAAGTGATTTACCTATTCATCACAATCAGAACTAATAGAAGCCAAGGCACAAAATGCGCTTCTTAAAAAATGGCTTTATACTTCTTGTGAAACACAGCAAACACTTGAAATAGAACCAAAATGCAGTGATTTGAAAGCTCATGCAGCAGGAATCTGTAGTTCTCTCTGCTAGATAAGTGATTTACATATTCATCAGAATAAGAACTAATGTAAGCCAAAGCACAAAACCCGCTTCTTAAAAAATGCCTTTATACTTCTTGTGAAACAGAAAAATCACTTGAAATAGAAACAAAACCCAGGGTTTTCAATGTGCATGAAGCAAGATTTCAGTAGATCTGTGTGATACAGAAGAGATTTAAACATTCATCATAACAAGAATGAATGGAAGCCAACACATAAAACCCACTTGCTACAAAATGCCTTTATCCTTCTTGTGAAATACACAGAACACACTTGAAATAGAAGCAAAATGCAGTGTTTTGAAAGTGCATGCAGCAGTAATTCAGTACTTCTGTGTGCTATGCAAGGGATTTACACATTTATAATAATGAAAATGAATGAAAGCCAATACAGAAAACACACTTCCTACAAAATGCATTTATCCTTCTTGGGTAATACACAGAACACACTTGAAATAGAACCAAAATGCAGTATTTTGATAACACATGCAGTAAGAATTCATTAGTTCTGTTTTCTACACCACTCATTCATCATAGCAACAATGAATGGAAGCCAAATCATAAAACCCGCTTCCTGTCTAATGCCTTTAAACTTCTTGTGAAATACCCAGCACACACTTGAAATCCAACAAAAAAAGTGTTTTGAAAGTGCATGCAGCAGGAGTTCAGTAGTTCTCTCTGCTACATAAGTGATTTGCACATTCATGATAAGTACTAATGGAAGCCAAAGCACAAAACCCACTTCTTACAAAATGCCTTTATTATGCGTGTGAAACACAGCCCACACTTGAAATAGAACCAAAATGCATGGTTTTTAAGGGGCATGCAGCAGGAATTCAGTAGTTCTGTGTGCCACACAAGAGATTTACACATTCATCATACTGAGGATGAAGGGAAGCCAATATATAAAACCCGCTTCCTAAAAAATGCCTTTATACTTCTTGTAAAATACACAGAACACACTGGAAATAAAACCAAAATGCAGTATTTTGAAAGCACATGCAGGATGAATTCAGTTGTTCTTTGTGCTGCACCAGAGATTTACACATTCATCATAGTAAGGATGAATACAAGCCAATACATACAACCTGCTTCCTACAAAATGCCTTTATACTTCTTGCAAAATATACAGCACAAACTTGAAATAGATCCAAAACACAGGGTTTTGAAAGTGCCTGCATTAGGAATTCAGTAGTTCTGAATGCTACACAAGACATTAACACTTTCATCATAATAAGAATGAATGGAAGTCACTATATGAAACCTGCTTCTTACAAAATGCCTTTGTACTTCTTGTGAAATATACAGCACACACTTGAAATAGAACCCAAATGCAGTGTTTTGAAAGTGCATGCAGCAATCATTAATTTGTTCTGTGTGTTACACAAGACATTTACACATGCACTATAAAAATAATGAATGGGAATCAAAGCATGAAACTGCTTCCAACAAAATACATTTATGCTTCTTGTGAAACACAACACACACTTGAAATAGAACCAAAGCACAGTGTTTTGAAATTTCAAGCAGTGGGAATTCAGGACTTCTCTCTGGTAAACAAATGAGTTACACATTCTTCACAAAGAGGTCTAATGGAAGACAATGCACAAAACCCGTTTCTAACAAAATGCCTTTATCCTTCTAGGGAAACACAGCACACTCTTAAGATAGAACCAAAATGCAGAGTTTGGAAAACACATGCAGTAGGAATTCGGTTCTTCTGTGTGCTACACGAGAGATTTACACATTCAGCATAATCAGAATGAATGGAAGCCAATACACATAACCCGCTACCTACAAAATGCCTGTATACTTCTTGGGAAATAGCCAGGACACAATGAAATAGAACCCAAACACAGTGTTTTGAAAGGGCATGCAGCAGGAATTCAGTAGTTCTCTCTGCTACATAAGTGATGTACACATTCATCATAATAAAATGAATGGAAGGCAATGCACACAACACACTTCCTATGAAATCCCTGTTTACCTTTTGTGAAATACACTGCAAACCCTTGAAATAGAATCAAAATGCAGTGTTTTGAAAGTGAATGCAGCAGTAATCCATTTGTTCTGTGTGTTACACAAGACATTTACACATTCATCATAATAACAATGAATGGGAGCCAAGGCACAAAAGCTGCTTCCAACAAAATATATTTATGCTTTTGTGAAACACAGCACACACTTGAAATAGAAACAAAATGCAGTATTTTGAAAACACATGCAGTAGGAATTCAGTTGTTCTGTGTGCTAAACCAGAAAATTACACATTCATCATAGTAAGAATGAATAGAAGCCAATACATAAAACGCACTTTCTACAAAATGCCTGTATACATCTTGTGAAATACACAGCACACACTTCAAATAGAACCAAAATGCAGAGTTTTGAAAATTCATGCAGTAGGAATTCAGTTCTTCTGTGTGCTGCAGCAGAGATTTACACATTCATCATAATACCAATGAATGGAAGCCAATACATAAAACCCGCTTCCTACAAAATGACTTTAAACTTCTTGGGAAATAGCCAGCACACACTTGAAATAAAACCCAAACACAGTGTTTTGAATGTGCAGGCAGCAGGAATTCAGTACTTCTCTGCTAGACAAGTGATTTACCTATTCATCACAATTAGAACTAATGGAAGCCAAAGCACAAAACCAGCTTCTTCCAAAATGGCTTTATATTTCTTGTGAAACACAGAGTACACTTGAAATAGAACCAAAACACAGTGCTTTGAAAGTGCATACAGTGGTAATTCATTTGTTCTGTGTGTTACACAAGACATTTACACATTCATCATAATAAAAATGAATGGGATCCAAGTCACAAATCCCACTTCCTACACAATACCTTTATGCATTTGCAAAACACAACACACACATTAAATAGAACTAAAATGCAGTGCTTTGAAAGTTCATGGGGCAGGAATCTGTAGTTCTCTCTGCTAGACAAGTGATTTACATATTCCTCACAATAAGAACTAATGGAAGCCAATGCACAAAACCCACTTCTTACAAAATACCTTTATATTTCTTGATTAAACACAACACTCACTTGAAATAGAACCAAAACCCAGGGTTTTCAATGTGCATGAAGCAGGATTTTGGTAGTTCTGTGTGCTACACAAGAGATTTACACATTCATTGTAACAAGAATGAATGGAAGGCAATACATAAAACCTGCTTCCTACAAAATGCCTTTATCCTTCTTATGAAATACACAGACCACACTTGAAATAGAACCAAAATGCAGTATTTTGAAAACACATGTGGTAGGAATTCAATACTTCTGCTTACTACACCAGAGAATTACACATTCATCATAGCAACAATGAATGGAAGCCAAATCATAAAACCCGCTTCCTGCCTAATGCCTTTAAACTTCGTGTGAAATACCCAGCACACACTTGAAATAGAACCAAAACAAAGTGTTTTGAAAGTGAATGTAGCAGGAGTTCAGTAGTTCTCTCTGCTACGTAAGTGATTTGCACATTTATAATAATAAGAACTAAAAAAAGCCAAAGCATAAAACCCGCTTCTTAAAAACTGCCTTTATACTTATTGTGAAACACAGCCCACCCTTGAAATAGAACCAAAACATAGGGTTTTGAAAGGGCATGCAGCAGGAATTCAGTAGTTTTGTGTGCCATGCAAGAGATTTACACATATGTCATACTGAGGATAAAGGGAGGCCAATATATAAAACCTGCTTCCTACACAATGCTTTATAATTCTTGTGAAATGCAAAGAACACACTGAAGTGTAAATCTCTTCCATTGCTCACAGAACTACTGAATTTCTGCTGCATGCACTTTCAAAACCCTGTGTTTTCATTCTATTTCAAGTGTGTTCTTGCTATTTCACAAGAAGGATATAGAGATTTTGTAGGAAGCGGGTTTTATGTATTGGCTTCCATTCATTTTCATTATTCTGAATGTATATATCTCCTGTGTAGCACACAGAACTACTAAAATCCTACTTAATGCACTTTGAATACCTGTGCTATGGTTCTATTTGAAGTGTGTGCTGTGTTTCACAAGAAGTATAAAGCCATTTTTTAAGAAGCTGTGTTTGTGCATTGGCTTCTTTAGTTTTTATTGTGATGAATATAAATCACTTTTCTAGCAGAGAAAACTACAGATTCCAGCCACATGAACCTTCAAAACACTGCATTTATTTTTATTGCGTTTGTTGTGTTTTACAAAAGCATAAATGTATTTTGAGGGAAGCGGGTGTTTTGCCTTGGATCCCATTCATTCTTATTATGATGAATGTGGAAATGTCTTGTATAACACAGAATAAATGAATTACTGCTGCATACACTTTGCAAACACTGTGTTTTGGTTCTATTTCAAGGCTGTGCAGTATATTTCACAAAAGGTAAAAAGGCATTTCGTAGGAAGTGGGTTGTGTGCATTGCCTTCCATACATTCTTATTAGGATGAATGTGTAAATCACTTATGTAGCAGAGAGAGGTACTGAATTCCTACTGCATGCACTATCAAAGCACTGTGTTTGGGTTCTATTTCAAGTGTGCACTGGGTATTTCCCAAGAAGTTTAAAGGCATTTTGTCGGAATCTGGTTTTATGCATTGGCTTCCTTTCATTCTTATGATGATGAATGTGTAAATCTCTGGTGCAGCACACAGAAGAACTGAATTCCTACCACATCTGTTTTCAAATCTCTGCATTTCGGTTCTGTTGAAGTGTGTGCTGTGTTTCTCAAGAAGGATAAAGGCTTTTAATTAGAAGAGGTTTATGTGCTTTGGCTCCATTAGTTCTCCTTAGGATGAATGTGTAAACTATTTGTCTACCAGAGAGAAGTACTGAATTCCCCTTGCCTGAACTTTGAAAAAACTGTGTTTGGGTTCTGGTGTAAGTGTGTGTTGTTTTTCACAAGAAGCATAAATGTATTTTGTATGAAGCATGTTTTATGTTTGCCTCCCATACATTCATATTATACTGAATGTGTAAATGTCTTGTGTAACACACAGAATAAATGAATTACTGCTGCATGCACTTTGACAACACTGTGTTTTGGTTCTATTTCAAGGGTGGGTAGTGTATTTCACATAACGTAAAAAGGCATTTTGTAGGAAGAGGGTTGTGTGTATTGCCTCCCATTCATTCTTATTAGGATGAATGAGTAAATCACTTATGTCACAGAGAAGTACTGAATTCCTGCTGAATGCACTTTCAAACACTGGTTTTGGTTCTATTGCAAGTGTGTTCTGTGTATTTCACAAGAAGGATAATGGCATTTTGTAGGAAACGCGGTTTCTGTATTGGCTTCCATTCATTCTCATTTTGATAAATGTGTAAATCTCTTACCTAGCACACAGAACTACTGAATTCCTGCTGCATGCCCTTTCAAACCCTGTGTTTTGGTTCTATTTCAAGTGTGTTCTGTGTATTTCACAAGAAGTATAAAGGCATTTAGTAGTAAGCAGTTTTTAACTGTTGGAATCCATTCATTCTCATTATGATGAATGTGTAAATCTCTTGCATAGCACATAGAACTACTGAATTCCTGCTACATGCACTTTCAAAACCCTGTGTTTTGGTTCTTTTTCCAGTGTGTTCTTTGTATTTCACAGGAATGATATAGGCATTTTGTCGGAAGTGGGTTTATGTGTTGGATTGGATTCATATTCATTATGATGAATGAGCAAATCTGCTCTTTTGCACACAGAAGTACTGAAACCCTGCTTAATGCACTTTGAAAACCCATTGTTTTAGTTCTATTTCAAGTCTGCACTGTGTTTCACAAGTAGAATAAAGCCATTTTTTAAGAAGCGCATTTTGTGCATTGGCTTCCATTAGTTCTTATTGTACTAAATATGTAAATCATTTTCTAACAGAAAGAACTACAGATTCCTGCTGCATGAACTTTCAAAACACTGTATTTTGGTTCCATTTCAAGGGTGTGTTTTGTTTCACAAAAACAAAATGTATTTTGTAGGAAGCAGGTATTCTGCCTTGAATCCCATGTATTTTTATTATTATGAATGTGTAAGTGTCCTGTGTAACACAGAGAATATATGAATTACTGCTGCATGCACTTTGAAAACAATGTCTTTTGGTTCTATTTCATGGGTGTGCAGTGTATTTCACAAAAAGTAAAAAGGCATTTAGTGGAAGCGGGTTGTGTGCATTGCCTTCCATTCTTTCTTCTTAGGATGAATGTGTAAATCACTTATGTAGCAGAGAGAGGTACTGAATTCCTGCTGCATGCACTTTCAAAACACTGTGTTTGGGTTCTAATATAAGTGTGTGCTGGGTATTTCCCAAGAAGTTTAAAGGCATTTTGTAGGAAGCAGGTTTATGCATTGGCTTCCTTTCATTCTTATGATGATGAATGTGTAAATTTTGGTGTAGCACACAGAAGAACTGAATTCCTACCAGATGTGTTTTCAAATCTCTGCATTCAGTTCTATTTGAAGTGTGTGCTGTGTTTCTCAAGAAAGATAACGTCATTTTGTTAGAATCAGTTTTTGTGCATTGGCTTCTTTAATTCTCATTAGGATGAATTTGTAAATTATTAGTCTACCAGAGAGAAGTACTGAATTACCACTGCTTGAACATTGAAAACACTTCATTTTGGTTCTACTGCAAGTGTGTGTTGTGTTTCACAAGAAGCATAAATGTATTTTGTAGGAAGCTGGTTTTGTGCTGTTGCTCCCTTTCATTCTTATTTTACTGAAAGTGTAAATGTCTGGTGTAACACAGAGAACAAATGAATTACTGCTGCATAAACTTTCAAAACACTGCATTTTGGTTCTATTTCAAGTGTGTTATGTGTATTTCACAAAAAGGATAAAGGCATTTTGTAGGAAGCAGGTTTTATGTATTGGCTTCCATTCATTATCATTATGATGAATATTTAAATCTCTTGTGTAGCACACAGAACTACTGAATTCCGGATACATGAACTTTCAAAAGCCTGTGTTTTGGTTCTATTTCAAGTGTGTTGAGTGTATTTCACCAGAATGATATAGGCATTTTGTAAGAAGCAGATTTTATGTTTTGGCTTCCATTCATTCTCATTATGATGAAAGTGTAAATCTCCTGTGTAGCAGACAGAACTACTGAAATCCTGCTTCATGCACTTTGAAAACCCTGTGTTTTGGTTCTATTTCAAGTGTGTGCTGTGTTTCAGTAGAAGTATAAAGCTATTTTGTAAGAAGCAGGTTTTGTGTTTTGGCTTCCATTAGTTCTCATTAGGATGAATGAGTAACTTATTAGTCAATTCCCGCTACTTGAACTTTCAAAACACTGCACGTTGGTTCTACTGCAAGTGTGTGTGGTGTTTCACAAGAAGCATAAACATATTTTTTAGGAAGCGGGTTTTGTGCCTTGGTTCCCATTCATTTTTATAATACTGAATGTGTCAATGTCTTGTGTAACACACAGAATACATGAATTTCTGCTGCATGCACTTTGAAAACACTGTGTTTTGGTTCTATTTCAAGGGTGTGCAGTGTATTTCACAAAAAGTAAAAAGGCATTTTGTAGGAAGCATGTTGTGTGAATTGCCTTCCATTCATTCTTCTTAGTATGAATGTATGAATCACTTATGTAGCAGAAAGAAATACTGAATTCCTGCTGCATGCACTTTCAAAACACCGTGTTTGGGTTGTAATTCAAGTGTGTGCTGGGTGTTTCACAAGAAGTTTAAAGGCATTTTGTAGGAAGCATGTTTTATGTCTTGGCTTCCATTCATTCTTATGATGATGAATGTTTAAATCTCATGTAGCACACAGAAGAACTGTATTCGTACTGCATGTGTTTTCAAATCTCTGCATTTTGGTTCTATTTGAAGTGTGTGCTGTGTTTCTGAAGCAAGATAAAGGCATTTTGTTAGAAGCGGGTTTTATGCTTAGGCTTCCATTAGTTCTGACTAGGATGAATGTGTAAATTATTTGTCTACAAGATTGAAGAACTGAATTCCTGCTTCTTGAATTTTCCAGAAACTGTGTTTTGGTTCTACTGCAAGTTTGTGTTCTATTTCAAGTGTGTTCTGTGTATTTCAAAAGAAGCATTAAGGCATTGTTAGGAAGCAGGTATTATGTATTGGATTCCATTCGTTCTCATTATGATCAAAGTTTAAATCTTTGTGGTAGCACAAAGAAATTCTGAACTCCTGCATTAACTTTCAAACCCTGCTTGTGGTTGTATTTCATGTGTGTGCTGGGTATTTCACAAGAAGGATAAAGGCATTTTTTAGGAAGCAGGATTTATGTATTAGCTTCCCTTCATACTCATTATGATGAATGGGTAAATCTGTGTGTAGCACACAGAAGTACTAAAATCCTGCTTATTGCATTTTAAGAACCCTGTGATTTGGTTCAATTTCAAGTGAGTGCTGTGTGTCACAAGAAGTATAAAGCCATTTTGTAAGAAGTGGGTTTTGTGCATTGGCTTCCATTCATTCTTATTAGGATGAAAGTGTAAATCACTTATGTAACAGACAGAAGTACTGAATTCCTGCCACATGCACTTTCAAAACACTGTGCTTGGGTTCTAATATAAGTGTATGCTGGGTATTTCCCAAGAAGTTTAAAGGAATTTTGTAGGAAATGGTTTTTATATATTGGCTTCCTTTCATTCTTATGATGATGAATGTGTAAATTTTGGTGTAGCACACAGAAAAACTGAATTCCTACTGCATGTGTTTCCAAATCTCTTCATTTGGTTCTATTTGAAGTGTGTGCTGTGTTTTGCAAGAAGGATAAAAGCATTGTGTTAGAAAGAGGTTTTCTGCATTGGCTTCCATTAGTTCTGGTTAGGATGCATGTTTATATTATCTGTCTAGCAGAAAGAAATACTGAATTCCCTCTGCTTGAACTTTGAAAACACTGCTTTTTGGCTCTACTGCAAGTTTGTGTTGTATTTCACAAGAAGCATAAATGTATTTTGTAGGAAGCGGGTTTTGTGCCTTGGCTCCCTTTCATTCTTATTATATTAAATGTATAAATCTCTTGTGTAACACACAGAACAAATGAATTACTGATGCATGCACTTTCAAAACACTGCATTTTGGTTCTATTTCAAATATGTTCTGTGTATTTCACAAAAAGGATAATGGCATTTTGTAGGAAGCAGATTTTATGTATTGGCTTCCATTCATTCTCTTTTTGATGAATGTGTAAATCTCTTGCGTGGCACACAGAACTACTGAATTCCTGCTACATGCACTTTCAAAACCCTATGTTTTGGTTCTATTTCAAGTGTGTGCTGTGTTTTATACTTCACTAGAAGTATAAAGTCATTGTATAAGAAGCGGGTTTTTTGCTTTTGCTTCCATTAGTTCTTATTGTGATGAATATGTAAATCATTGTCTAACAGAGAGAACTACAGGTTCCTGCCACATGAACTTTCCAAGCACTGCATTTTGGTTCTATTTCCAGTGTGTGTTGCATTTTACAAAGACATAACTGTATTTTGTAGGAAGCAGGTTTTGTGCTTTGGATCCCATTCATTCATACTATGATGAATGTGTAAATCTCTTGTGTAACACACAGAATAAATGAATTACTGTTGCATACACTTGGAAAACACTGTCTTTTGGTTCTATTTCAAGGGTGTTCAGTGTATTTCACAAAAACTTAAAAGGCATTTTGAAGGAAGCGAGTTGTGTGCATTGCCTTCCATTCAATCTTATTCGGATGAAAGTGTAAATCACTTATGTAGCAGAGAGAAGCACTGAATTCCTGCTGCATGCACTTTGAAAACACTCTGTTATGGTTCTGTTTCAAGTGTGTGCTGGGTATTTCCCACGAAGTTTAAAGGCATTTGTAGGAAGCGTTTTTTATGTATTGGCTTCCATTCGTTCTTATCATGATGAATGTGTAAATCTCTGGTATAGCACACAGAAGAACTGAGTTCCTAGCACATGTGTTTTCAAATCTCTGCATTTTGTTTCTATTAGAAGTGTGTGCTGTGTTTCTCAAGAAGGATAAATGCATTTTGTTAGAAGCGGGTTTGGTGTATTGGCTTCCTTTACTTCTCATTCGGAAGTATGTGTAAATTATTAGCCTACCAGAGAGAAGTACTGAATTCCTGCTGCTTGAACTTTGAAAACACTGCATTCTGGTTCTACTGAAAGTGTGTGTTGTGTCTCACAAGAAGCATAAATGTAGTTTGTAGGAAGCGGGTATTGTGCCTTGGTTCCCATTCATTCTTATTATACTGATTGTGTAAATGTCTTGTGTAACACAAAGAACAAATGAATTACTGCTACATGCACTTTCAAAACACTGCATGTTGGTTCTATTTTGAATGTGTTCTGTGTATTTAACAGGAAGGATGAAGTCATTATGTAGGAAGCGTGATTAATATATGGGCTGGCTTTCATTCTCATAATGATGAATGTGTAAATCTCTTGTGTAGCACAGAGAACTACTGAATTCCTGCTGCATGCCCTTTCAAAACCCAGTGTTTTGTTTCTATTTCAAGTGTGTTCTGTGTAATTCATAAGAAGTATAATGGCATTTTGTAGGAAACGTGTTTTATGTATTGGCTTCCATTCATTCTCCTTATGATGAATATGTAAATCTCCTGTGTAGAACACAAAACTACTGAATTCCTGCTTAATGCACTTTGAAAACCTGTGTTTTGTTTCTATTTCAATTATGTGTTGTGCTTCACTAGAAGTATAAAAGCATTTTGTAAGAAGCGGGTTTTGTGCTTTGGCTTCATTTAGTTCTTATTGTAATAAATATGTAAATCATTGTCTAAAAAGAGAACTACAGATCCCTTATGCATGAACGTTCAAAACACTGCATTTTGGTTCTATTTCCAGTGTGTGTTGTGTTTTACAAAAGCATAAATTTATTTTGTAGCAAGCGGGCTTTGTGCCTAGGATCCCATTCATTCTTATTATGATGAATGTGTAAATGTCTTGTGTAACACACTGAATAAATGAATGACTGCTACATGCACTTGGAAAACACTGTCTTTTGGTTCTATTTCAAGGGTGTGCAGGGTATTTCAAAAAAAGGAAAAAGGCATTTCTTAGGAAGTGTGCTGTGTGCATTGCCTTCCATTCATTCTTATTCGGATGAATGAGTTAATTACTTATGTAGCAGAGAGAAGTACTGAATTCCTGCTGCATGCACTTTCAAAACACTGTGTTTGTGTTGTATTTCAAGTGTGTGCTGTGTATTTCCCAATAAGTTTAAAGGAATTTTGTAGGAAGCGGGTTTTATATATTGGCTTCCATCCATTCTTGTGATGATGAATGTGTAAATCTTTGGTGTAGCACACAGAAGAACTGAATTCCAACCGCATGTGTTTTCAAATCACTGTATTTAGGTTTTATTTGAAGTGTGTTCTATGCTTCTCAAAAAGAATAAAGTCATTTTGTTAGAAATGGATTTTTTGCACTGGTTTCCATTAGTTATCAATAGATTGAATATTTATATTATTTGTCTACCAGAGAGAAGTACTGAATTCCCACTGCTTGTACTTTGAAAACACTGCTTATTCATTCTACTGCAAGTTTGTGTTCTTTTTCACAAGAAGCATAAATGTATGTTGTAGGAAGCGGGTTTTTTTGCCTTTGCTCGCATTCATTGTTATTATACTGAATGGGTAAATGTCTTGTGTAACACACAGAACAAATGAATTACTGCTGCATGCACTTTGAAAACACTGTGTTTTGGTTCTATTTCAAGGGTGGGCAGTGTATTTCACACAAAGTAAAAAGGTATTTAATAGGAAGAGTGTTGTGTGTATTGCCTTCCCTTCATTCTTATTTGGATTAATGTGTAAATCACTTATGTAGCAGAGAGAAGTACTGACTTCCTGCTACATGCACTTTCAAAACACTGTGTTTGGGTTGTATTTCAAGTGTGGTCTGGGTATTTCCCAAGAAGTTTAAAGGCATTTTGAAGGAAGCAGGTTTTATGTATTGGCTTCCATTCATTCTCATTATGATAAATGTCTAAATCTCTTTCGTAGTGCATAGAAATACTGAATTCCTGCTACATACACTTTCGAATCCCTGAGATTTGGTTCTATTTCAAATGTATTCTGTGCATTTCCCAAGAAGGATAATGGAATTTTACAGGAAGCGTGTTTTAAGTATTGGCTTCCATTCATTCCCAATATGATGAATGTGTAAATCTGTATAGCACACAGAACTACTGAAATCCTGCTTAATGCACTTTGAAATCCCTGTGTTTTGGTTCTGTTTGAAGTGTGTGCTGTGTTTCACTAGAAGTATAAGCCATTTTGTAAGAAGCGGGTTTTGTGCATTGGCTTCATAAGTTCTTATTGTGATAAATATATAAATTACTTGTCTAGCAGAGATAACTACTGATTCCTGCCACATGAATATTCAAAACACTGCATTTTGGTTCTATTACCAGTGTGTGTTGTGTTTTACAAAACATAAAGGTATTTTGTGAGAAGCGTTTTTTGTGCCATGGATCCCATTCATTCTTATTATGATGAATGTGTAAATGTCTTTTGTAACACACAGAATAAATGAATTACTGCTGCATACACTTTGAATACACTGTGTTTTGGTTCTATTTCAAAGGTGTGCAGTGTATTTCACAAAAAGTAAAAAGGCATTTCATAGGAAGCAGTTTGTGTGCATTGCCTTCCATTCATTCTGATTTGGATGAATGTGTAAATCACTTATGTATCAGAGAGAAGTACTGAATTCCTGCTGCATGCACTTTCAAAACACTGTGTTTAGGTTGTATTTCACGTGTGTGCTGGGTATTTCCCAAGAAGTTTAAAGGATTTTGTAGGAAGCGGGTTTTATATATTCACTTCTATTAATTCTTATGATGATGAATGTGTAAATCTTTGGTGTAGCACACAGAAGAACTGAAATCCTACCTCATGTGTTTTCAAATCTCTGCATTTTGGTTCTATTTGAAGTGTGTCCTGTGTTTTTCAAGAAGAATAAATTCATTTCATTAGAAGCGGGTTTTGTGCACTGATTGCCATTAGCTCTCATTAGATTGAATGTTTATATTATTTATCTGCCAGAGAGAAGCACTGAATTCCCACTGCTTGAAAGTTGAAAACACTGCTTTTTTTTCTACTGCAAGTGTGTGTAGTGTTTCTTAAGAAGCATAAATGTATGTTGTAGGAAGCGGGATTTTTGCCTTGGCTTGCATTCATTCTTATTATACTGAATGTGTAAATGTCTTGTGTAACACACAGAATAAATGAATTACTGCTGCATGCACTTTGACAACACTGTGTTTTGGTTCTATTTCAAGGGTGGGCAGTGTATTTCACATAAAGTAAAAAGGCCATTTGTAGGAAGCAGGTTGTCTGAATTGCCTTCCATTCATTCTTACTAGGATGAATGTGTAAATCACTTATGTAGCAGAGTGAATTACTGAATTCCTGTTGCGTGCACTTTCAAAACACTGTGTTTTGGTTCTATTTCAATTGTTTTGTCTATTTCACAAAAAGTATAATGGCATTTTGTAGGACACGGTTTTTACGTATTGTCTTCCATTCATTCTCATTATGATGAATGTGTAAATCTCAAGTGTACCTGACAGAACTACTCCAATCCTGTTAATGCACTTTGAAAACCCTGTCTTTTGATTCTATTTCAAGTGTGTGCTGTGTTTCACCAGAAGTATAAAGCCATTTTATATGAAGTGGGTTTTGTGCCTTGGATTCCATTAGTTCATATTGTGATAAATATGTAAATCATTGTCTAACAAAGAGAACTACAGATTTCTACAGCAAGAACTTTCAAAACAATGCATTTTGGTTCTATTTCAAGTGTGTGTTGTGTTTTACAAAAGCATAAAGTTATGTCGTAGGAAGCGAGTTTTGTGCCTTGGATTGCATTCATTCTTAATATGATGAATGTGTAAATGTCTTGTGTAACACACAGAATAAATGAATTGCTGCAGTATGCATTTTAAACACTGTGTTTCTGTTGTATTTCAAGGGTGTGCAGTGTATTTCACAAAAAGTTAAAAGGCATTTCTTAGGAAGAGGGTTGTGTGCATTGCCTTCCATTGCTTCTTATTTGGTTTAATGTGTAAATCACTTATGTATCAGAGAGAATTACTGAATTCCTGCTGCATGCACTTTCAAAACACTGTGTGTTGGTCGTATTTCAAGTGTGTGCTGCATATTTCCCAAGAAGTTTAAAGGCATTTTGTAGGAAGCGGGTTTTATGTATTGGCTTCCATTCATTCTTATGATGATGAATGTGTAAATCCTTGGTGTACCACACAGAACTGAGTTCCTACCCATGTGTTTTTAAATCTCTGCATTTTACTTCTATTTGAAATGTGTGCTGTGTTTCTCAGTAAGGATAAATGCATTTCATTAGAAGTGGGTTTTGTGGATTAGCTTCAATTACTTCTCATTTTGAAGAATGTGTGAATAATTTGTCTACCAGAGAGAAGTACTAAATTCCCACTGCTTGAATTTTTCACAGACTGCATTTTTTTCTACTGCAAGTCTGGTTTGTGTTTCACAAGAAGCATAAATATATTTTGTAGGGAGTGTATTTTTTGCCTTGGCTCCCATTCATTCTTACTATACTGAATGTGTAAATATCTTGTGTAACACACAGAACAAATGAATTACTGCTGCATGCACTTTCATAACACTGCATTTTGGTTCTATTTCAAGTGTGTTAAGTGTATATCACAAGAAGGATAAAGGCATTTGTAGGAAGCGTGTTTTGTGAATTGGATTCCATTCATTCTCATTATGATGAATGTTTAAATCTCTTGTGTAGCACACAGAACTACTGAATTCTTGCTGCATTCACTTTCAAAACCCTCTGTTTTGCTTCTATTTCAAGTGTGTGCTGGGTATTTCACAATAAGGATAATGGCATTTTGTAAGAAGTGGGTTGTCTGTATTGGCTTCCATTCATTCTCCTTATGATGAATGTTTAAATCTCTTGCATAACACACAGTACTACCTAATTCCTGCTACTTGCACTTTCAAAACCCTGTGTTTTGGTCCTATTTCAAGTGTGTTCTGTGTATTTCACAAGAAGTATACAGGCATTTTTTAAGAAGCGTGTTTTCTGTATTTGCTTCCATTCATTCTCATTATGATGAATGAGTAATTCTCTTATGTAGCACACACACTACTGATATGGTGCTTCATTCCCTTTCACAACACTGTGTTTTGCTTCAATTTCAAGTGTGTTGTGTGTATTTCACAAGAAGGATACAGCCATTTTGTAGGAAGCATTTTGTGTGCATTGCCTTCCATTCATACTTATTATATTGAATGTGTAAATGACTTATGCAGGAGAGAGAAGTACTGAATTCCTGCTGCATGCACTTTCAAAACACTGTGTTTGGGTTGTATTGCAAGTGTGTGCTGTGTATTTCCAAAGAAGTTTAAAGCCATTTTGTAGGAAGCGGGTTTTGTATATTGGCTTCCATTCATTCTTATAATGATGAATGAAGAATTGAATTCCTACCACATGTGTTTTCAAATCTCTGTGTTTTGGTTCTATTTGAACTGTGCTGTGTTTCTCAAGAAAAATAAAGGCATTTCATTAGAAGCTTGTTTTGTGCTTTGGCGTAGTTCTCATTAGGATGAATGTGTCAATTATTAGCCTACCAGAGAGAAGTACTGTATTCCCGCTGCTTGAACTTTGAAAACACTGCATTTTGGTTCTACTGAAAGTGTGTGTTGTGTTTCACAAGAAGCATAAATGTATTTTGTAGGCAGCTATTTTTGTGTCGTGTCTCCTATTCATTCTTATTATACTTAATGTGTAAATGTCTTGTGTAACACACAGAACAAATGAATGACTTCTGCATGCACTTTCAAAACACTGCATTTTGGTTCTATTTGAAGTGTGTTCTGTGTATTTCACCACAAGGATAAAGGCATTTTGTAAGAAGTGAGTTTTATGTATTGGCTTCCATTCATTCTTATGATGATGAATGTGTAAATCTCTGGTGTAGCACACAGAAGAACTGAAATCCTAGTGCATGTGTTTTTAAATCTCTTCATTTTGGTTCTATTAGATGTGTGTGCTGTGTTTCTCAAGAAGGATAATGGCATTTCTTTAGAAGTGGGTTTTGTTCATTGGCTGATATTAGTTCTCATTAGGATGAATGTGTAAATTATTAGACTACCAGAGACAAGTATTGAATTCCCGCTGCTTGAACTTTCAAAAAACTGCATTTTGGTTCTAGCCCAAGTGTGTGTTGTGTTTCACAAGAAGCATAAATGTATGTTGTAGGAAGCTGGTATTTTGCCTTGGCTCACATTCATTCTTATTATACTGCATGTGTAAATGTATTTTATAACACACAGAACAAATGAATTACTGCTGCATGCACTTTCAAAACACTGCATGTTGTTTTTATTTCAAGTGTGTTCTGTGTTTCACAAGAAGGATAAAGGCATTTTGTGGGAAGCATGCTTTTTGTATTGGCTTCCAAACATTCTTATTAAGATGAATGTGTAAATCTCCTGCATAGCACAGAGAACTAGTGTATTCCTGCTGTATTCACTTTCAAAACCCTGTTTTTTGGTTCTCTTTCTAAGGTGTGCAGTGTATTTCACAAAAAGTAAAAAGGTATTTGGTAGAAGCAGTTTGTCTTCATTGCCTTCCATTCATTATTATTTGGATGAATGTGTAAAGCACTTATGTAGCAGAAAGCAGTAGTGAATTCCTGCTGCATGCACATTCAAAGCCCTGTGTTTTGGTTGTATTTCAAGATTGTTCTGTGTATTTCACAGGAAGGATAAAGGCATTTTGTAGGAAGCAGGTTTTCTGTATTGGCTTCCATTCATTCTCATTATGATGAATGTGTAAATCTCCAGTGTAGCACACAGAACTACTGAAATCAGCTTTATGCACTGCAAAAACCCTGTGTTTTGGTTCTATGTCAAGTGTGTGCTGTGTTTCACTAGAAGTATAAAGCCATTTTGTAAGAAGCAGGTTTTGTGCATTGGCTTCCATCAGTTCTTTTTGTGATGAATATGTAAATCACTTGTCTAGCAGAGGGAACTACAGATTCCTGCCACGTGAACTTTCAAAACACTAAATTTTGATTCTATTTCCAGTGTGTGTTGTGTTTTACAAAAACAGAAAATTATTTTGTAGGAAACGCCTTTTGTGCCTTGGCTCCCATTCATTCTAAATATACTGAATGTGTAAATTTCTTGTGTAACACACAGAATAAATGAATTACTGCTGCATGCATTTTAAACACTGTGTTTCTGTTGTATTTCAAGGGTGTGCAGTGTATTTCACAAAAAGTAAAAAGTCTTTTCATACGAAATGGGTTCTGTGCATTTCCTTCCATTCA
Organism: Hydrochoerus hydrochaeris; assembly: GCA_004027455.1. Classification (NCBI taxonomy): domain Eukaryota; kingdom Metazoa; phylum Chordata; class Mammalia; order Rodentia; family Hydrochaeridae; genus Hydrochoerus; species Hydrochoerus hydrochaeris. The sequence goes on from PVLA01014250.1 coordinate 18,868, forward strand.
GTCTCATTCAGATGAATGTGTAAATCACTTATGTAGCAGAGAGAAGTACTGAATTCTTGCTGCATGCACTTTGTAAACACTGTTTGGGTTTTATTTCAAGGGTGTGCTGGGTATTTCCAAAGAAATTTAAAGACATTTTGTAGGAAGCGTGTTTCCTGTATTGACTTCATTCATTCTTATGATGATGACTGTGTAAATCTTTCATATAGCCCAGAGAAGAATTGAATTCCTACTGCATGTGTTTTCAAATCTCTGCATTTTGGTTTTATTTGAATTGTGTGCTGTGTTTCTCAAGAAGGATCAAGTCATTTCATTAGAAGAAGGCTTTGTGCATTGGCTTCCATCAGTTCTAATTAGGATGAATGTGTAAATTATTAGCCTACCAGAGAGAAGTACTGAATTCCTGCTGTTTGAACTTTCAAAACACTGTGCTTTTTATCTACTTCAAGCATGTCTTGTGCTTCACAAAAACCATAAAACTATTTCATAGTAAGCAGGTTTGTGCCTTGGCTCCCATACATTCTTACTGTTCTGAAATTGTAAATGTCTTTTGTAACACACAGAACAAATCAATTATTGCTGCATACACTTTAAAAACACTGCATTTTGGTTCTATTTCAAGTGTGTTAAATGTATTTCATAAGAAGGATAAAGGCATTTGGGAGGAAGTGGGTTTAATGTATTGGCTTTCTTTCATTCTCAATATGATGAATGTGTAAATCTCTTGCATAGCACATAGAACTACTGAATTCTGCTACATGCACTTTCAAAATCCTGTGTTTTGCTTGTACATCAAGTGTGCTCTGTGTATTTCACAAGAAGGATAATGGCATTTTGTAGGAAGCTGGTTTTATTTATTGGCTTCCATTCATTCTCATTATTTTTAATGAGTTAATCTCCTGTGTAGCACATAGAACTACTGAAATCCTGCTTAATGCACTATGAGAACCCTGTGTTTTGGTTCTATTTCAAGTGTGTGCTGTTTTTCACAAGATGTATATACCATTTTTTAAGAAGTGGGTTTTGTGCTTTGGCTTCCAATTGTTCTTATTGTGATAAATATATTCATCATTTTCTAACAGAGAGAACTAGAGAATCCTGCTGGATGAAATTTCAAACCACTGAATTTTGGTTCTACTTTGAGTGTATATCATGCTTTACAAAAGTATAAAGGTATTTTGTAGGCTGCAGGTTTTGGGCCTTGGATCCCATTCATTCTTATTATAATAAATGTGTTCATGTCTTGTGTAACACACAGAATAAATGAATTGCTGCTGCATGTTCTTTGAAAACAGTGCAATTTGGTTCTATTTCAAGGGTGTGCAGTGTATTTCACAAAGGCATTTCATAGGAAGCATGTTTTGTGAATTGCCTTAAATTAATTCTTTTTCAGATGAATGTGTAAATCACTTATGTAGCAGAGAGAAGTACTGAATTCCTGCTGCATGCACTTTCAAAACACTGTGTTTTGGTTCCACTTCAGTGGTGTGCACTGTATTTCACATAAGGTAAAAAGGCATTTCATAGAAAGAGAGTTGTGTGCATTGCCTTCCATTCATTCGCATTAGGAAGAATGTGTAAATCACTTATGCAGCAGAGAGAAGTACTGAATTACTACTGCATGCACTTTCAAAACACTGTGTTTTGGTTCTATTTCAAGTGTGTTCTGTGTATTTCACAAGAAGGATAAAGGCATTTTGTAGAAGAGGGTTTTATGTATTAGCCCCCATTCATTCTCATTATGATGAATGTGTAAATCTCTTGCGTAGCACAGAAAACTACTGAATTCTTGTAATACACTTTCAAAACTCTGTGTTTTGCTTCTATTTCAAGTGTGTTCTGTGTATTTCACAAGAAGGATATAGGCATTTTGTAGGAAGCGTGTTTTGTGCCTTGGATTCCATTCATTCTCATCATGATGAATGTGTAAATCGCCTGTGTAACACAAAGACCTACAGAAGTCATGCTTATTACACATTAAAATCCCTCAGGTTTGGTTCAATTTCAAGTGAGTGCTGTGTATCACAAGAAGTATAAAGCCATTTTGTAAGAAGTGGGTTTTGTGCATTGGCTTCCATTAGTTCTTATGGTGATAAATATATAAATCACTTGTCTAGCACAGAGAACTACTGGATCCTGCAGCATTAACTTTCAAAACACTGCAATTCAGTTCTATTTCCAGTGTGTGTTGTGTTTTACAAAAACATAAATTTATTTTGTAGGAAGCAGGTTTTGGGCCTTGGATCCCATTCATTCTTATTAAGATGAATGTGTAAATGTCTTGTGTAACACACAGAATAAATGAAATACTGCTTCATGCACTTGGAAAACACTGTTTTTTGTTTCTGTTTCAATGGTGTGCACTGTATTTCACATAAGGTAAAAAGGCATTTCTTATGAAGAGTTTTGTGTGCATTGCCTTCCATTCAATCTCATTAGGATGAATGTGTAAATCACTGATGTAGCAGAGAGAAGTACTGAATTCCTGCTGCATGCAATTTCAAAACACTGTGTTTTGGTTCTATTTCAAGGGTTTTCTGTGTATTTCAAAAGAAGGATAATGGCATTTTGTAGGAAGTGTTTTTATATATTAGCCTCCATTCGTTCTCAATATGATAAATGTGTAAATCTCTTGCTTAGCACAAAAACTACTGAAATCCTGCTACATGCACTTTAAAAACTCTGTGTTTTGATTCTATTTCCATTGTGTTTTGTGTATTTCACAAGAAGGGTATAGGCATTTTGTAGGAAGCTGGTTCTGTGTTTTAGCTTTGTTCCATTCTAATTATGATGAATGTGTAAATGTCTTCTGAAACACACTGAATAGATGTATTACTGCTGCATGCACTTTGAGAACACTTTATTTTGGTTCCATTTCAATGGTGTGCAATGTATTTCACATAAGGTAAAAACACATTTTGCAGGAAGAGTGTTGTGTGTATTGCCTTCCATTCATTCTCATTTTGATGAATGAGTAAAGGTCTTCTGTAACACAAAGAACAAGTGAATTATTGCTGCATGCAATTTGAAAACACTGTGTTTTAGTGCCATTTCAATGGTGTGCACTGTATTTCACATAAGGGAAAAAGCCATTTCATAGGAAGAGTGTTGTGTGCATTGCCTTATATTTATTCTCATTAGGATGAATGTGTAAATCACTTATGTAGCAGAGAGAAGTACTGAATTCCTCCTGCATGCACTTTCAAAGCACTGTGTTTTGGTTCTATTTCAAGTGTGTTCTGTGTATTTCACAAGAAGGATTATGTCATTTTGTAGGAAGCACGTTTTATGTATTAGACTCCATTCATTCTCATTATGATGAATGTGTAAATCTCTTGCATAGCACACAAAACTACTGCTACATATACTTTCAAATCTCTGTGTTTTGCTGCTATTTCAAGTGTGTTCTGTGTATTTCACAAAAGGATATAGGCATTTTGTAGGAAGTGGATTTTGTGTTTTGGCTTCCATTAATTCTCATTAGGAGGAATGTGTAAATCTCCTGTGTAGCACACAGAGCTACTGAAATACTGCTTATTGGCCTTTAAAAACCCTGTGTTTTGGTTCAATTTCAAATGAGTGCTGTGTGTCACAAGAAGTATAAAGCCATTTTCTAAGAAGCAGGTTTTGTGCATTGGCTTCCATCAGTTCATATTGTGATAAATGTGCAAATCACTGGTCTAGCACAGAGAACTACTGGTTCCTGCAGCATTAAATTTCAAAACACTGCATTTTGGTTCTATTTCCAGTGTGTGTTGTGTTTTCCAGAAACATAAAGGTATTTTGTAGGAAGCATATTTTGGGCCTTCTTATTATCATGAATGTGTAAATGTCTTGTGTAACACACAGAACAAATGAATTACTTCTGCTTGCACTTTGAAAACACTATGTTTTGGTTCCATTTCAATGGTGTGCACTGTATTTCACATAAGGTAAAAAGGCATTTCTTAGCAAGAGTGTTCTGTGCTTTGCCTTCCATTCATTCTCATGAGGATGAATGTGTAAATCACTTATCTATCAGAGAGAAGTACTGAATTCCTGCTGCATGCACTTTCAAAACCCTGTGTTTTAGGTGTATTTCAAGTGTGTTCTGTGTATTTCACAAGAAGGATAATGGCATTTTGTAGGAAGCGTGTTTTATGTATTAGCTTGTATTGATTCTCATTATCATGAATGTGTAAATCTCTTGCGTAGCACACAAAACTACTGAATTCCTGCTACATGCACTTTCAAAACTCTGTGTTTTGCTTCTATTTCAAGTGTGTTCTGTGTATTTCACAAGAAGGATAATGGCATTTTGTAGGAAGCAGTTTTTATGTATTAGCCTCCATTCATTCTCATTATCATCAATGACTGCTTCATGCACTTTGAAAACACTGTGTTTTGGTTCCATTTCAATGGTGTGCACTGTATTTCAAATATGGTAAAAAGACATTTTGTAGCAAGAGGGTTGTGTGCATTGCCTTCCATTTATTCTCCTTATGATGAATGTGTAAATCACATATTTAGCAGAGAGAAGTACTGAATTCCTGCTGCATGCACTTTCAAAACACTGTGTTTTGGTCCTATTTCAAGTGTGTTCTGTGTATTTCACAAGAAGGATAATAGTATTTTATACGAAGAGGCTTTTATTTATTAGATTCCATTCTTTCTCATTATGATGAATGTGTAAATCTCTTCCATAGCACACAAAACGACTGAATTCCTGCTAGATGCACTTTCAAAACTCTGTGTTTTGCTTCTATTTCCAGTGTGTTCTGTGTATTTCACAAGAAGTATATAGGCATTTTGCAGGAAGTGGGTTTTGTGTTTTGGCTTCCATTCATTCTCATTATGATGAATGTGTAAATCTCTTGCATAGCACAAAAAACTACTGAATTCCTGCAAAATTCACTTTCAAATCTATGTGTTTTGCTTGTATTTCAAATGTGTTCCATGTATTTCATAAGAAAGATATACACATTTGTAGGAAGCGGGTTTTGTGTTTTGGCTTCCATTCATTCTCATTGGGATGAACGTATTAATGTCTTTTGTAACACACAGAACAAATGAATTACTGTTGCATGCACTTTCAAAACACTGCATTTTGGTTCTATTTCAAGTGTGTTCTGTGTATTTCACAAAAAGAATAATGCCATCTTGTAGGAAATGGGTTTTATGTATTAGCCTCCATTCATTCTCATTATCATGAATGTGTAAATCTCTTGCATAACATAGAAAACAACTGAATTCCTGCTATACGCACTTTTGAAACTCTGTGTTTTGCTTCTATTTCAAGTGTATTCTGCATACTTCACTATAAGGATATAGGCATTTTGTAGGAAGCGTGTTTTGTGTTTTGGCTTCCATTTATACTCTTTATGATGAATGTGTAAAGGTCTTGTGTAACACACAGAACAAACGAATTACTGCTACATGTACTTTGAAAACACTGTGTTTTCATTCCACTTCAGTGGTGTGCACTGTATTTCACATAAGGTATAAACACATTTTGTAAGAAGAGTGTTTTGTGCATTGCGTTCCATGCATTCTCATTAGTATGAATGTGTAAATCACTTATGTAGCATAGAGAAGTACTGAATTCCTGCTGCATGCACTTTCAAAACACTGTGTTTTGGTTCTATTTCAAGTGTGTTCTGTGTATTTCACAAGAAGGATAATAGCATTTTCTAGGAAGAGGGTTTTATGTATAAGCCTCCATTCATTCTCATTATGATGAATGTGTAAATGTCTTGCGTAGCACACAAAACTACAGAATTCCTGCTACATGCACTTCCAAACTGTGTTTTGTTGTGAGTTCAAGTGTGTTCTGTGTATTTCTAACGAAGGATGTAGGCATTGTGTAGTAAGCTGGTTTTGTGTTTTGGCTTCCATTCATTCTCTTTAGGATGAAGGTGTGAATGTGTTGTGTAACACACAGAAGAAATGAATGACTGCTTAATGCACGTTGAAAACACTGTGTTTTGGTTCCATTTCAATGGTGTGCACTGTATTTCAAATACGGTAAAGGGACATTTTGTAGGAAGAGGGTTGTGTGCATTGCCTTCCACTTATTCTCCTTATGATGAATGTGTAAATCACTTATGTAGCAGAGAGAAGTACTGAATTCCTGCTGTATGCACTTTCAAAACACTGTATTTTGGTTCTATTTCAAGTGTGTACTGTGTATTTCACAAGAAGGATAATGGCATTTTATAGGAAGAGGTTTTTATTTATTAGATTCCATTCTTTCTCATTATGATGAACATGTAAATCTCTTCCATAGCACAAAAAACTACTGAATTCTTGCTACCTGCACTTTCAAAATACTGTGTTTTGGTTGTATTTCAAGTGTGTTCTTTGTATTTCACAAGAAGGATAATGGCATTTTGTAGGAAGCTCTTTTTATTTATTAGCCGCCTTTCATTCTCATTATGATGAATGTTTAAATCTCTTGCATAGCACACAAAAATGTTGAATTCATGCTACATGCACGTTCAAATCTCTCTACTCACATCTATTTCAAGTGTATTCTTTCTATTTCACAAGAAGGATATAGACATTTTGTAGGAAGAGTGTTTTGTGTTTTGGCTTCCATTCATTCTCACTAGGATGAATTTTTAAATGTCTTGTGAAACACACAGAAGAAATGAATTACTAATGCAGGCAATTTGAAAACACTGTGTTTTGGTTCTGTTTCAATGGTGTGCACTGTATTTCACATAAGGTAAAATGGAATTTCGTAGGAACAGGTTTTGTTTGCATTGCCTTACATTCATTCTCTTTTGGATGAATTGTAAATCACTTATTTAGCAGAAAGAAGTACTGAATTCCTGCTGAATGCACTTTCAAACTCTGTGTTTTGTTTCTATTTCAACTGTGTTCTGTGTATTTAAAAGAAGGGTTTAGGCATTTTTTAGGCAGTGGGATTTGTGTTTTGGCTTCCATTCATTTTCATTAGAATGAATGTGTAAATGTCTTGTGTAACACACAGGACAAATCAATTACTGCTGCATGCACTTTGAAAACACTGTGTTTTATTTCCATTTCAATGGTGTGCACTGTATTTCACATAAGGTAAAAGGCATTTCATAGGAAGAGGGTTGTGTGCATTGCCTTCCATTCATTCTCACTAGGATGAATGTGTAAATCACTTATGTAGCAGAGAGAAGTAATGAATTCCTGCTGCATGCACTTTCAAAACACTGTTTTTGGTTCTATTTCAAGTGTGTTCTGTGTATTTCACAGGAAGGATAATGGCATTTTGTAGGAAGTGGGTTTTATATATTAGCCTGCATTCATTCTCACTATGGTGAATGTGAAAATCTCTTGCATAGCACTCAAAACTACTGAATTCCTGCTACATAAACTTTCAAACTCTGTGTTTTGCTTCTATTTAAAGTGTGTTCTGTGTATTTCAGAAGAAGGATATAGGCACTTTGTTTGAAGTGTGTTTTGTGTTTTGGCTTACATTCATTTTCCTTAGCATGAATGTGTAAATGTCTTGTGTAACACACAGAACAAATATATTACTGCTGCATGCACTTTAAAAAGACTCTGTTTTGGTTCCATTTCAATGGTGTGTGCTGTATTTCACATAAGGTAAAAAGGCATTTCGTATGAAGAGAGTTGTGTGCAATGCCTCCCTTTTATTCTCATAAGGGTGAATGTGTAAATCACTGATGTAGCAGAGAGAAGCACTGAAATCCTGCTGCATACACTTTCAAAACACTGTGTTTTGGTTCTAATTCAAGTGTGTGCTGTGTATTTCACAAGGAGGATTGCCGGAGTCCAGCTGCAGCAGGGCTAGGGTTTCCCAAAGGTGGACAGGGAGTCGGTGAGTGAGAGACAGAAAACACTGCACACCAGTCTGTGAGTGAATCTGAATCCGCTTTATTTTTAAGAAGCTGGAATATATATTTGCTAACCTTGGCAGCAACCCCCAGCCCCAAGTAGGAAGCGCCCCAGGCCCAGGGCCAGGCAGAGACAATCCCAAACAATAGGTGTTAATTGATCTCAACCCCAAGCAGAAGGCTCCCCAGGTTCAGGGCAATAGGTATCAATTAACATTTTAATCTTGACATTTAGTCAGCCTGGGAAATGCAAGCCATACCCGGATGCCCACAGGAGGACTGGACACCAGCAGGAGGAAGAGATGTGTGAGATTATTAGGCCACTCCCTACATTGCTTTCCTTATCATTTATGGGAGTGGCAGTCCCTGCAAGGACAGCGCCTGTCTTAGGTCAAGGACTCTTCACATGTACCCAACCAGGCCTTACCCGTCATGGGCCTGCAGGACAGCAATTGGTCCTGTGCCTGTCTTAGGCAGCCGGTGGTGTAACATATGGGTCCTAGTTGCCCGTCTCTGGCTGCCTGTCCAGTGTCTCAGGGTAGTTGTCTCACAGGAATTTTGTAAATCCTCCTCCATGAGCTCTTTCATTTCTCTCACATTATTCACAGAAGGCAAAACCCCACAATCAGTCCTCATAAAGGGGTTATCTAGAGGGCCTCCAGCAACCCCCCTGGAGTCTCCACCCTCGACTCCATATTGAGCATTACATAAAAACAGACACATGTGAACTACACAAATTACAATTATCAGTATAAAACATTCCAAGATCCCCACGCCCAATTCCCACATACAGTGTCCTTTTCCTGGAGAAGTGATTGTCACAAGGCGTGGATGGACTAGGATGCAGCATGGACAGAAAAGGGCGCCACAGAGGATAATGGCATTTTGTAGGAAGCCTCCATGCATTCCCTTTATGATGAATGTTTAAATCCCTGGCATAGCACACAAAACTACTGAAATCCTGCTACATGCACATTGAAAACTGTTTTGCTTCTGGTTCAAGTGTGTTCTGTGTATTTCACAAGAAGTATATAGGCATTTTTTAGGCAGCGGGTTATGTATTTGGCTTGCATTCATTCTCATTAGTATTAATGTATAAATCTCTTGTGTGACACACAGAACAAATGAATTACTGCTGAATGCACTTCAAAAACACTGTGTTTTGTTTGAATTTCAATGCTGTGCACTGTATTTTCCATAAGGTAAAAAAGCATTTCTTATGAAGAGTCTTGTGTGAATTGCCTTCCATTCATTCTCATTAGGATGAATATGTAAACCACTTATATAGCAGGGAGAAGTACAGAATTCCTGCTGTATGCACTTTCAAAACACTGTGTTTCGGCTCTATTTCATGTGTGTTGTTTGTATTTCACAAGAAGAATAATGGCATTTTGGAGGAATCGTGTTATATGTATTAGCCTCCATTAGTTCTCATTATGATGAACGTGTAAATATCTTGCATAGAACACAAAACAATTGAATTCCTGCTACATGCACTTTCAAAACTCTGTGTTTTGCTTCTATTGCAATTGTGTTCTGTGTATTTCACAAGAAGGATATAGGAATTTTGTAGTAAGCCAGTTATGTGTTTTGGCTTCCATTCATTCTCATGATGAATCTGTAAATCACTTGCGTAGCACACAAAAACACTGAATTCCTGCAACATGCACTTTCAAAACTCTGCGTTTTGCTACTATTTCAAGTGTGTTCTGTGTATTTCACAAGAAGGATATAGGCATTTTGTAGGAAGAGGGTTTTGTATTTTGGCTTCCATTCATACTCATTATGATGAATGTGTAAATGTCTTGTGTAACACACAGAACAAATGAATACCTGCTGCATGCACTTTGAAAAAACTTTGTTATGGTTCCATTTCTATGGTGTGCACTGTATTTCACATAAGGTAAAAAGACAATTCATAGGAAGAGTTTTGTGTGCATTGCCTTCCATTCATTCTCATTAGGATGAATGTGTAAATCATGTATGTAGCACACGGAAGTACGGAATTACTGTTGCATGCACATTCAAAACACAGTGTTTTCTTTCTATTTGAAGTGTGTTCTGTGTATTTCACAAGAAGGATAATGGCATTTTGTAGGAAGCGGTTTTTATGTATTAGCCTCAATTCATTCTCATTATGATTAATGTGTAAATCTCTTCCGTAGCATACAAAACTATGGAATTCCTGTTACATGCACTTTGAAAACTCTGTGCTTTGCTTCTATTTCAAGTGTGTTCTGTGTATTTCACTAGAAGGATATAGGCATTGTGTAAGAAGCGGGTTTTGTGCTTTGGCTTCCATTCATTCTCGTTATGATGATTGGGTTAAAGTCTTGTGTAACACACAGAACAAATGAATTACTGCTGCATGCACTTTGAAAACACTGTGTATTGGATCCATTTCAGTGGTGTGCACTGTATTTCACATAAGGTAAAAAGGCATTTTGTAGGAAGAGTGTTGTGTGCATTGCCTTCCATTCGTTCTCATTTGGATGAATGTGTAAACCACTTATGTGGCATAGAGAAGTAGTGAATTCCTGCTGCATGCACTTTCAAAACACTGTGTTTTGGCTCTATTTCAAATGTTTTTTTATTTCACAACAAGGAAAATGGCATTTTGTTGGAAGAGTGTTTTATATATCAGCCTCCATTCATTCTCATTATGAAGAATGTGTAAAATTCTCACATAGCACACAAAACTATAGAATTCCTGCTACATGCATTTTCAAAACTGTGTGTTTTGCTTCCAGTTTAAGTGTGTTCTGTATATTTCACAAGAAGGATATAGGTATTTTCTAGGAAGCCGGTTCTGTGTTTTGGCTTCCATTCATTTTCTTTAGGATGAATGTGCAAATGTCTTGTTTAACACACAGAATAAATGAATTTCCACTGCATGCACTTTGAAAACATTGTGTTTTTGTTCCATTTCAATGGTGTGTACTGTATTTCACATAAGGTAAAAAGGCATTTCATAGGAAGAGGGTTGTGTGCATTGCCTTCCATTCATTCTGATTTGGAGGAATGATTAAATCACTTATGTAGCAGAGAGAAGTACTGAATTCCTGCTGCATTCACTTTCAAAACACTTTGCTTTGGTTCTATTTCAATTGTGTTCTGTGTATTTCACAAGAAGGATAATGGCATTTTGTAGCAAGCCTGTTTTATGTATTAGCCTCCATTCATTGTCATTATGATGAATGTGTACATCTCTCAATGTGTACAACTACTCAATTCCTGCTACATGCACTTTCAAAACTCTATGTTTTGCTTTTATTTTAAGTGTGTTCTGTGTATTTCACAAGAAGGATATAGGCATTTTGTAGGAAGCTGTTTTTGTGTTTTGGCTTCCATTCTTTCCTAGTAGAATGAATGTGTAAATCTCTGGTGTAATACACAGAACAAATGAATTACTGCTGCATGCACTATAAAAACACTGTTTTTTGGTTCCATTTCAATGGTGTGCACTGCATTTCACATAAGGTAAAATGGCATTTCATAGGAAGAGGTTTGTGTGCATTGCCTTCCATTCATTCTCATTAGGATGAATGTGTAAATCACTTATGTAGCAGAGAGAAATACTAAATTCCTGCTGCATGCACTTTCAACACACTGTGTTTTTGTTCTATTTCAAGTGTGCTCTGTGTATTTCACAAGAAGTATAATGGCATTTTGTAAGAAGTGTTTTATATGTATTAGCCTCCCTTCATGCTCATTATGATGAATTTGTAAATCTCTTGTGTAGCACACAAAACTACTGAATTCCTGCTACATACACTTTCAAAACTCTGTGTTTGCTTCTATTTTAAGTGTGTTGTGTGTATTTCACAAGAAGTATATGGGCATTTATTAGGAAACGGGTTTTTTGTTTTGGCTTCCTTTCATTCTCATTATGATAAATGTGTAAATGTCTTGTGTAACACACAGAACAAATGAATTACTGCTGCAGTCACTTTGAAAACACTGTGTTTTGGTTCCATTTCAATGGTGTTCACTGTGTTTCACATAAGGTAAATAGGAATTTCGTAGGAAGAGTGTTGTGTTCAATTCCTTCCATTCATACTCACTGGGATGAATGTGTAAATCACTTATTTGGCAGAGAGAAGTACTGAATTACTGCTGCATGCACTTTCAAAACTCTCTGTTTTGCTTCTTTTTCAAGTGCGTTCTGTGTATTTCACAAGAAGGATAATGGCATTTTGCAGGAAGTGTTTTTTATGTATTAGCCTGCCTGCATTCTCATTATGATGAATGTGTAAATGTATTGTGTAACATAAAGAACAAAAGAATTACTGCTGTATACAATATGTTTTTCATCTACTTCAAGTGTGTTCTTTGTATTTCACAAGAAGGATAATGGCATTTTTTAGGAAGCATGTTTTTTTGTATTTGCCTCCCTTCATTCTCATTACGAGGAATGTGTAAATCTCTTGAGCGGCACACAAAACTACTGAATTTTTGCTACATGCACTTTCAAAACTCTGTGTTTTGCTTCTATTTCAAGTGTGTTCTGTGTATTTCACAAGAAGGATATAGGCATTTTGTTGGAAACCGTTTTGTGTTTTGGCTTCCATTCGTTCTTATTATGATGAATGTGTATATGTCTTGTGCAACACACAGAACAAATGAATTAGTGCTGCATGCACCTTGAAAACACTGTGTTTTGGTTCCATGACAATACTGTACACTGTGTTTCACATAAGGTAAAAAGGCATTTTGTAGGAACAGGTTTGTGTGCATTGCCTTCCATTCACTCTGATTAGCATAAATGTGTAAGTCACTTATGTCACAGAGAGAAGTAGATAATTCCTGCTGCATTCATTTGGAAAACACTGTGTTTTTCTTCTATTTCAAGTGTGTTCTGTGTATTTAACAAGAAGGATATAGACATATTTTAGGAAGCCGGTTTTGTGTTTTGGCTTCCATTCATTATCATTATGATGAATGTGTAAATGTCTTGTGTAACACACAGAACAAATGAATTAGTGCTGCATGCACTTTGAAAACACTGTGCTTGGGTTCCATTTCA
>PVLA01014251.1:0-31719 GCA_004027455.1 Hydrochoerus hydrochaeris
TTAATAAATGGTGTTGGAAAAATTGGCTCTCTACATGCCAAAGACTGAAACTAGATCCATGCATATCACCATGCACAAAACTAAAGTCTAAATGGATCAAAGACCTCAATATTAAAACAGAAACACTAAATCTACTGGAAGACAAGGTAGGTAGAAGTCTTGGAGACATAGGGGTAGGCAGAGAATTCATGAACCAAACGCAAACTGCGTGGGAAACACTTCAAAGAATCAACAAATGGGATCTCACATTATTGAAAAGTTTCTGCACTTCAAAGGAAATCACCAACAGAGTGAAAAGAAAACCAACAGAGTGCGAAAGAATTTTAACTAGCAACCCCTCAGACAAAGGACTTGTGTCCAGAATATATAAAGAATTGAAAAACATCAAGCCCCCAAATTCAAAGATCCTCTCCAAAAATGGGCATCTGAGATGAACACACAGTTCTCAGAGAAAGATATACAAATGGCAAATAAATACATGAAGAAATGTTCACCATCACTGATCATTCGAGAAATGCAAATTAAAACAGCACTGAGATTCCACCTTATCCCTGAATGAATAGCTGCCATCAGGAAATCAACTGATAACAAATGTTGGCGAGGCTGCGGGGAAAAAGAAACACTGCTCCACTGTTGGTAGGAATGTAGACTGGTGCAACCATTATGGAAATCCATATGGACAATTCTCAGAAGACTAGGATTGGAAGTTCCATTCAATCCAGCTATCCCCCTCCTGGGCATTTTCCCCAAAGAACTGAAAAGTTCATATCACACTGATATATGTGCACCCATGTTCATAGCTGCACAATTTGTGATAGCCAAATCCTGGAAACAACCAAGATGCCCATCAACTGCAGAGTGGATGAAAAAGATGTGGCATTTTTATACAATGGAATATTACTCAGCTATAAAAAAGGATGATCTTGAGGCCTTCATAGGCAAATGGAGACAACTTCAGACTATCCTCATTAGTGAAATAAATAAGAATCACATTTATAAATATCATATTGTGTCTCTAGTGTAAAAAGTAAATAAGAACTACAAGTGTAATGAAAGCAAAATGTGTAATTGCTATTGTAAAAAAGAGAGGAAAAGAAAGTGCTCTAAGGGATATAACTGCATGTATTTTTGAGTGTGTAAAATAGATGACCATATTGCTGAATCTTTGTGGGATCTTTGAGCAGAACTGTTTGTAATCTGACTGTTTGAATGTTTACTATATACCCTTTAATTTTGTAACTTGAACAACTACATCCAGGATGACAGTACATAATTTATAAATTACTGATTTCTTAGTGGGGCTTTTTCTCATTCTCCTTTTTCTTTCTTTCTTTTAGAATTCTGTATTGTTGCTACCCTTTTTTCTGTTTTGTTTTTTTTTTCTTCTCTTTAAATAAAATTTCAAAAATGTATAATTGCTATTGTAAAAAAAGAAGAAATAGGAAGCACTATAAAAGATATAGCTGCATGTATGATTATGTGTGTGGGTTTGATGACCATATTTCTAGGTTCTTGTTGGATTCTTGAACAGATCTGTTTGCACTCTCACTGCTTTAGTGTCCACTTTGTGTGCTTTACTTCTGTAACTTGAATAACTATTTCTAAAAGAACAATATGTAATGTATCAACTAGTGATTTCTTACTATTTATCTTCTTTTCTTGAAGTTCTGTAATATTTCTACCTTTTTCCTCTTTTTTCTCTTTAAATAAAAAAAATATGAAATAAAAAGATCTATACAGATGCAAGGTGTGCACTCCATATACTGCATAATCACACTGCAGTTTGGGCACAAAGGAGATTTCTTATCTCCTGAGGAACTTCAATCATTAATTCCCAGCTCATTAAAGTCCTTGTTCAGACTGCTCTGTTGCTAACAAGGGCCCAAGTGCTGCCCTGCAGGGAACGTCAGAGACTTTCTCCACAGCTGCTGGTAATGTGTTTGCAAACTAAGCCCCTAAAGTGGTACCCAACCTCCACTACCCTGCTCTTAAGGGGAAATGTTTTATCCTTTCAGTAATAACCCGAACTTACTCCTCTTCTGAATGCCAACAATATCAAGACCTTCCCACAAAAGATGGATGGTTCTTAAATCAAGGAATATTCCTCCTCCTAACTTCACAGGCACAAGCCATTCTCTCATCCTTTTTTCTTTTTTCTTTTATTTTAAATTGGGAAAAACTAAGCAAAACAAAAATACAAGAAAAAAAGGGACAAATAAGCAACAATAACAAAAAACCTCAAAACAATAACAATATAGGCTTTTAAAACAAGGTGGTAGGAACTTAACAAAGTTATTTTGTAGAACTATCTTCAAAAGAATTACACAGATTACCAGATATACACATGCAAAATTGATCTAATCCTATAATTAACTGTTTTTTCCAAGAACTAATAGAATTAGTAGGACCATGATCTTACCTGTCTTAAATGTATATATTTAAATTTATATTTTTTTCTTACCCTTTCCTTCTTTTCCCTATTCAAGTTATTTTTCCTCTTTGACCAGTTTCTTATACTTTCAGAATATTTTTTGAAGATTTTAGATCTTGTTTATTTTTCAGTTTCTTACACTAGAGACACAATACAGAATTTACACATGTGAGTTTGATTTATTGCACTTATGATAATGGTCTCAGGTCACATCCATTTACCTATAAAAGCATCAGTGTGATCGTTCTTTATATTTGAGCAGTACTCCATTGTATAAAAATATGATATCATTCTTATCCATTCCTCAGTTGATGGGTTTTTGGGTTGTTTCCAAGATCTGGCTATTACAAATTGTGCTGCTATAAACATGGGTGCACACATATCACTGTGGTATGGGGTTTTGAATTCTTTTGGGAATATGCCCAAAAGCAGAATAGATGAGTCAAATGGGACTCCTTTCACAGATTTTTGAGGAACTTCCACACTGATTTCCACAGTGATTGCACCAGCCTACACTTCCACCAATAGTGCAGCAGTGTTCCTTTTTTTCCCACAGCCTTCCTAGCTTTGATTATTTTCTTGATCCCGGCCATTCTTTCTGGAGTGAGATGGACTCTCAGTGTTGTTTTAATTTGTATTTCTCAAATTACCAATGATGTTGGGCATTTTTCCATGTATTTATTTGCCATTTCTTTTTCTTCAGCAGAGAAGTGTGTATTCAACTCAGATTCCCATTTTTGGATTCAAGATTTAAATACTAGGAGCCTAATAATTTTTTAAAAATTCTTTATATGTTCTAGATAGATGTCCTTTGTCTGAGGGACAGATGGCCAAGATATTTTCCCAATTTGTGGGTTTTCTTTTTACTCAGTTGGAGATTTCTTTTGACATGCAAAATCTTCTTCATATGATGAGATCCCAGTTGTTGATTCCAGAAAATATTTCCCATGCAATTTGATTTTGCTCAAGAATTCTTTGCCTACCCCTATGTCTTTCATGTTTCTACCTACTTTGTCTTCCTGAAGATTTAATGTTTCTGTTTAAATATTTAGATCTCTGATTCATTTTGACTTTAGTTTAGTGCATGATGATAGGCATGGGTCTAGTTTTCATTTTTTGCATAGAGAAAGTGGGTTTTTCCATCACCACTTATTAAAGAGGCTATCTTTCTTCCAATGAAAGTGTTTGGACCCTTTGTCAAATATAAGTTGGCTGAGGGTATTTGTAGCTGTGGTTGTATCGTCTATCCATTCCATTAATATTTAGGTGCTTTTATTCCAGTACCATGCTGATTTTATCATAGTATCTTTGTAGTATAACTTCAAGTCAAGGATCATGATGCCTCCTGCCTTGTATTTGCTGCTGAGAATTTCTTTTGCTATTCTAGGTCTTTTCTGGTTCCAGATAAATTTTAGGAATAATTTCTCTAGATCTATGAGGTATGCTAATGGTATTCTGATTGGAATTGCATTAAACTTGTATAAAAAGTTTGGGAGAATGGTCATTTTCACAATGTTTGTTCTTCTGAACAAGTAACGTTGTTCCATTTTCTGAAATCCTCTATTTCTTTTTTCAGAGTGCTGTAGTTTTTGCTGCATAGATATTTTACTATCTTTATTAGATTGAATCCTAGATGTCTCTTCTTCCTTTTTTTTTTTTGAATGCTATTGTGAAGGCTGTGCTTTCTCTCTCAGTGAGTTTGTTGTTTGTGTACAGGAATGCTATTGCTTTTTGAGTGTTGAACTTGTACCCAGCTAAATTACTGAATTTAGTTATTACATCTATAAGCCTTTCAGTGGAGTTTTGGGGGTCTTCTATGTAAAGTATCTTGTCATCTGCAAATAACGGTAATTTAACTTCTTTGTTTAGTATCCTTATTCTTTTTATTTCTCTCTCTTTTCTAATTGTTCTGGCTAATGTTTCCAGCACTATAGTGAATAGGAGTGTTAATACTGGACAGCTTTGTCTTCTTCCTGATTTCAGAGTGAAAGCTTTCAGTTTTTGACCATTTAATATGATGCTGGCTGTTGGTTTGTCATACATGGCTTTTATCAGACTAAGGTAAAGACCTCCTATTCCAATTTTCCATAGGGTTCCTATGATCAATGAGTGTTGGACATTATCAAAAGCTTTTTCTCAATCTATTGAAATGATCATGTGATTCTTATCTTTGGATCTATTGATAAGATATGTTATGTTTATTGATTTACATATGGTGAACGATCCCTGCATTCCCAGGAAGAATCCCACTTTGTGGTGGGATAATTTGCTGCATTCTGTTTGCCAGAATCTTATTGAGGATTTTTGTATCTATGTTCATTAGCAAAACTGGCCTGTAATTCTCTTTTTGGCTGAGTCTTTCTCTGGTTTTGGTGTCAGGGTAATACTTGTTTCCAGGAATGAGTTAGGGAGAATTGCTTCCCTTTCAATTTCAGGGAAAAATATGAGTAGTGTTGGTTGTAAGTGTTCCTTGAGTTTCTTATAGACTTAAGCTGTGAATCCTTCAGGACCTGGGCTTTTCTTTGTTGGTAAGTTTCTAATTATATTTTCAATTTCATTAATGGAAATTCGGTTATTCAGCAGTCATACATCTTCTTGATCCAGCTTTGGTAATTCAAATGTTCCTACGAATCTGTCCATTTCTTCTATGTTATCAAACCTATGAGAGTAAAGGGCTTTGAAGCATGTATTCATGATCTTCTGTATTTTCACAGAGTCTGTAGTGATTTCATCCTTTTCATTCCTTATTGCATGAACTTGAGTTTTTTCTCTCCTTTTTAAAAAAGGTTCACTACGGACAATTTTATTTATTCTTTCAAAGAACTAACACTTTGATTCATTAATTCTTTGTGTTGTTTACTTACTCTCAATTGCATTAATTTCTGCTCTGATCTTTAGAGTTTCCTCCCTTCTTCTGAGTTTAAGCTTGACTTGCTCTGCTTTTTCTAGATGTTTGAGATATAGCATCTGTTTATTTTTTGTTTGTTTGTTTTATTTTCCTGATGTAGGAATTCACCACAATAAATTTCCCTCTGAGGACTGCTTTCATCACATTCCACAAGTTCAGATAATTTGTATTTGCATTTTTGTATGCTTGTAGATACTGCTTAATGTGTTACTTAATTTTCTAGTGGACCCATTCATTGCTCAGGAGTTTATTTTTTAAATTCCATGTATTAATGTAGTTTTTGAAGTTTCTTTTGTCATTAATTTCCAATTTCATGGCACTATGATCAGATAATATGCATGGGATAATTTTTATTCTTTTCCATTTATTTAAGCATGTTCCAAGGGCTAGTACATGATATATTTTAGAGAACATCCTGTGTGAAGCTGAGAAGAATGTATATTCTGATGGTGAGTGGAACACTTTGTCCATATTTATCAAGCCCATTTGTTCACCAGTTTGGTTCAATTCTGCTATTTCTTTGCTATTTTTTGTTTAGTTGTTCTCTCTTTTGTCAATGGGATGTTAGGTTCTCCTGTTATGATTGTGTTATTGCTTATTTGATTTTGCTTTTCCATTAATATTTGTTTTATGTAGCTGGGTGCTCCCATATTTGGTGCATATATATTTCAGTTTGTTATTTCTTCCTCTTGAAACTTTTCCCTAACCGGAATATAATTATTTTCTTTATTTTTTTTTATTGTTCTTGATTTGAGGTTCACATTGTGTGCCAACAGAATAGCTACCTCTGCTTTTTTGAGGGGTGGTTCCTGCTGCATGATGCATTGTTTTCCATCTTTTAACTTTCAATCTGTTTATTTCTTTTTAGGTTAAATGGGTTTCTTGCATATAGAATAGAGTTCAATGTTGTTTCTTGATCCATTCTGCCATTCTGTTTCTTTTAATTGCCCAATTGAGGCCATTTTCATTAATGGTTGTAAGTGATATATATTACCTTATTTTTGTCATGTTATCTTTCTGCTGTTGGTTGTTTAACTTTCCCATCTATTAATTGATTACCATGCTTGGTGTTTTTTTTTCTGTTTGTGTTCTTGAATAGTTATCTTTATGTCTGTTTTGATTATCTTTCTATATTCTTTGTAGAGTTGATTTTCTTGTCATAAAGTTTTTCAACTCTTCTCTGTCATGGAAGTATTTTATTTCTGCATCAATTTCAAAGGATGGTTTTGCAGGGCATGTCAATCTCAGTTAGAAGTTGTTTTTCTTTTTTATTTGAAATAGTTCACTCCATGATCTTCTCGACTTGATTTTTGTATTGAGAAGTCTGCTTTGATTCTGATGGGCTTTCTTTTATAAATGATTTTTTTCTGTTCTTTTCTCTAACAGCTTTCAGTATTCTGTTCTTATGTTGAATTTCTGGGGTGTGGATTATCATACACCTGGGTGTAGATTTATTTTGGTTATGGCTAATTGGAGTTCCCTATGCTTCACTTATATGTATGTCAGTTTGTTTCCCATGTTTGGTAAATTTTCTGCTATTACTTCTGTAAATTGTCTCTTTGTCTCTTTTGCACCTTCTTTCCATAGCCTATCAATCTTACATTGTTTTCTGTTGCATTGTCTTGCAACAGTTGAATCATTATTTCCTGATTCCTTGTTACTTTTAGATATTTCCTTTCCTGTTCACTAGCTACAATCCTGTCTTTGAGGTCTCAAATCCTATCTTCACATGCATTGAGGAGGTTGTGGCAGCTTTTGATGGAATTTTTGAAATCCTGGATCTCTATTTGAATTTGTTTCATCTATGCTAATTCTTTCTTTTTTGTTCATTCAAGGTTTCCATCATTGCAGTGTTCCTCTATTTTCTAAACTAGGTCTTCTTTAGATGTGTTTGGAATTTCTTTCATTATGTTGGTCATTTCTTGTTTTACCTGGGAGATTATTTTTGATATAATTTCCTTTACATTTTCATGGAGTTTTTCTTTACTTGCTATCATTTAAGAAGTTTCTTTTTTTCTTTTTTTAATTTTATTTTACAGAGAATAAAGCAAAAGAGGACAGAATAAAGCAGAGCAGAACAGAACAATGCAAGCAACACAGCACTTCACAACAAGACAACTGGATATCAACAGTAGCTACCATAATGTCTCTTTCTTTGAAATAGTTGAGCATAGCTTCACACACAATATCAAACATAAAAAAATAGAATAACCTCATTCAAGAGAATGAAAGTATTACAAGGCATTCTGAACCAAATAACAGAAAATGAACAATGGCTACTATAATATCTCATTTTCCATTAAAAATTTATCTATACTATCATACATATTAAAATCCACTAAGACACAACATGATAGAAGCAATGGTAATAGAAGAACAAAAGTATGTTAGGACTTCAAAGCAAGATGATATTAAATCAGCAATGGCTGCCATAATGTCTTGTTTTCTTCAAAGTAGTTGTTCATACAATCACACATAAGAAGGTCAAAAAAACAGAATAAAACCATTCCAACCAAAGAATGAAAATATTATAAGACTTCAAAGCAATATAATGGGGAACCATGATTACCATAAAATCTTGTGCACTCTTACCATTTCTTACACTAAGGAGACTATACAGTATTTATACATGTGAGTTTGATTTATTTTGCTTATGAGTATGGTCTCAAGTTGCCTCCATTTATTTATAAATATCTCAATGTGATCATTCTTTATAGATGAGTAGTACTCCATTGTATAAAAGTACCATGATTTTTTTATCCATTCCTTGGTGGATGGGCACTTAGGTTGTTTCCAAGATCTGGCTATTATAAATTGTGCTGCTATAAACATGGGTGCACATATATCACTGTGGTATGATGTTTTTAGTTTTTCTGGAAATATGCCTAGGAGTGGAATAGCTGGGTCAAATGGGATTTCCAATCCCAGCTTTTTGAGGAATCTTGAGACTGACCTCCACAGTGGTTGCACCAGTCTACACTCCCACCAACAGTGCAGAAGAGTTTTCCCCACAGCCTCTCCAGCATTTGTTGGTAGTTTTATTGATCCTGGCCATTCTTTCTGGAGTGAGATGGAATCTCAGTGTGGTTTTAATTTGCCATTTCAGAAGTTTCAGGTGCATGAATTACACTGTAATTTATGTTCATGTCTCTTAGGCCTGTTTGGGAGAGGCTGGAAGTTTATAATTGCACTTTGCTCTTTGTTTTTTCATTTTTCTGTATTTCCCTGGGGCAACTAAATGCAAAGTCTCATTTGATTCCTGAGTTGAGGATGATTGTCCAGACTGGAATGGGTTCCCCAGCTGAGCAGGGGTTGTTAGGCAGGCCTTAACAGATCCTGAGCAGCTCTTCAAGACACCCTGAATTGGTAGAGTACACTGGATGGACCTTCAGCATTCCCTCATGGCACACTGAGTCTCATTGGCTGATTAGGGTCACTGGATGGGGCCCTGCCAGGTCCCGAGTGGTCACCAAGCCTACATGGCTAAATGGAGTTAGCTGTGCAGGCCTTCAGCTCATGCCATGTGTCACACCAATGCTCCTTAGCTGCTTGGCATTGCTGTGTGGGACCCTACCAGATCCTGAGAGGTGCACCAGTGCTGCACGGATAGGTGAAGTATGATGTGCAAGACTTCAGCTCACCCCAATAGGCACACCTATGTTTCTCAGCTGTGTGAGCTCAATGGATAGGGCCTTACCAGGTCCAGAGCGGCACACCATGGCTCCCTGATTCCTTGGAGTCAATGGGCAGGCCCTTACCTAGTTCCAAGCAGTACAATAAGGCTGCATGGCTAGGTGAAGTACATTGTGCAGGTCTTTATCTTGCCACACTATGTACACTGAAGTTCTTTGGCTGCTTGTGGTTGTTGGGTGGGGCCCTAACATGTCTATAATGGTCCATCAAGGCTCCCTAGGTGCTTGGGTTCACTGGGCAGGGCCTTACCAAGTTCATAACAGTGTACTAAGGCTACATGGTTAGGTGGAGTACACTGTGCAGGCTCAACCAACACAGTGAAACTAGGTTCTCTGGCTGCTTGGGGTCACTGGATGGGGCCATATCAAGTCCTGAGTGGCACACTAGTGTTGCACAGCAAGGTGGAGTATGCTGTGTAGGCTTTCAGCTCACCCTGCACAGTCAAATAGGTTCCCTGGCTTCTGAGATTCACTGGGCAGGGCCCTACCATGTCCTGAGTGGTGCACTGGGGCTGCACATCTAGGTGGAGTATACTGTGCAGGCCTTCAACTTGTACCACATGGCACATCAAAGCTCTCTGGCTGCTTGGCACCACTGGGTGGGGCCCTACCAGTTCCTAAGTGGTGCACCAGGGCTGCAAAGCTAGGTGGAGTATGCTGTGCAGGCCTTGAGCTCATGCCACATGGCACACTGAAGCTCTCCAGCTCCTTTGTTCACTGGGTGGGGCCCAACTATGACCTGAGTCCATTCTCTCACACTTTCATGACAATTTCCACACAGGTTACAGACACCTGACAACATTTCTTCTTGATTGCTTTGCCTCTTGAAAAACTTCTTCAAAGTGTCACTGCTGAGTGCTCTCTCTGCCACGTCACCACACCTCAGGATTTTCTGAGGCCACCTCCCTTTCCTACACCACTTTCTTAATACAGCCCTGTTTCCTCAAAACTTTTCTCCCATATAGACTGCCCATATTTTTCATTTGTCAGTTCTAAATTAGCCATAAGAAGCTGCCATTTTCTCTCTGTATATAACAGCAAAAGATGCCTGATCTTATAGGGAAGGTCATGCTCCCCTCTACAAAAAAAAAAAAAAAAAAAAAAAAGCATTCAGGATGTCATTAGCAAACAAGAATTGATGACCATAAAGACATTTAGGAGTGGAGCTGCAATTTCCTTATATATCTATAATTGTGATCTCTTTTTACTGAAGTTTTTCTTTAACAAAAATGTAATGGCCTTTTAAAAAAAATCTCTTTTGATATGTCTTAGCTTGACATTAAGATTCTCGGCAATTAGAACACCTACCACTACTCTTTTCTACATTTCTGCCACATGGAATATTGTTTTCCCTCCTTTGAATTTCAGTCTATACATTTCTTTTTGAGTTAAATGTGTTTGTTTTGCACAGCATATTGTTTGATCTTATTTTGTGATGCATGCTGCCAGTCTGTTACTTTTGATTGGTGAGTTGAGACCATTTACATAGATAGTTATAATTGACATGTATTGACTCATCCTTGCCATATTATTATTATATACTGCTGGCTCCTTGTCTTCCCCCTCTGTTTAATCACTTGTCTTGCCTGGTGGTTTCTTTCTACTGGTGTTCTTGGATTTGTACACATTGTTATCTATCTGTACAATACCTTTTAGGATACATCGTAGCCCTCCTGGATTTTGGTCATGAATTTCTTCAGTTGTTTTTTTGCCATGAACGTGTCTTATATCTCCATTAAATTGAAAGACTGTTTGCAGGATATTTCAATCTGGGCTAGAAGTTATTTTTTTTCAGGACTTGGAATATGTCACTGCAAGCTTCCATCACTTATGTTGAGAAGTCTGCTGTAGTTCTGATGGGCTTTTGTTTATAGATGATTTATTTCTGTCCTCTAACAGATCTTAATATTCTGTTCTTGTGCTAAATTTCTGGCATGTAAATTATTATATGCCTTCATGTATATTTATTTTGGTAATGGCTAACTTTGTTAATGTGCCTCACTTCTGTCTATGTGGGATTCTTTTTCCATATTTTGGAAGTTTTCTGCCATTACATCTATGAACAGTTTTTTTTAATGTCATTTATGCTGTCTTCTGCTTTTTCATTATCTCCTGTCAACCTCATATTATTTTATTCAGCTAATGGAATTTTTTCATGATCCCTATTTATTTTCAAAAGATCTTGCTTTACAAGATAGCTATGTGTAATTTTGTCTTCTAGGTCTTTAATTTGGTTTTCACTTTCATTGAGGAGAGTTTGGCAACTTTGAATGGAGTTTTTTATTTCCTGAATATCTCTTTGTATCTGTCTCGTGGATTCCATCTATTCCTATGTTATTCATTATGAATTTTCCTTTATTTTCCTATGCTGGTCTATTTTTTTCTCTATTTCTACTCTAGCTCTAGTCAGTAAGTCTTTCATTGTGGTTATCATTCTTATTTCACCTGATGTGATCTTTGATCTGCTTTATATCATTCTGTATGTTTTTTTGAACTTCTACTGCAAACATTTCAGAAATTTCAAATGGGTGGCTGCCATTTTCTTCTACCTCATTGTCACTTGAGCTTTTCCTGGGTGGCTTGGAACTCTCAGGTTGGGTTTTCCATCTGTATCTTGTCATTTTTTATTTTTTTATTTTACATTTTCCTATATTTATTCCTGCATATTTCTTACAATAGATAGCTTCCTCACTAATATTGAAGCCTTCCTAGGAAATGTGTATTTTATAGATGACGTCTATGTGGAGTAAGTGTCCCAAGATACTACCTTCCCAATTTCTTAAGAATGAGATGCTGCCATCAATTTGACTCAGCCCCCATCCTCTTGGTATTGCATAATGGTGATGTTTATGAACACAGATAGTCACAGTATTGTTATAGAAGGCAGAACACTTGATTACAAGTATGACATACTGGCTAAAGTATTACAATTAGCAACAAAAATAGTATTGTGCACATTCTACAAACTTTCAAATTGTGATAAGTCTTGACTTTGGATCATTAACCATAAGGGCAAGATCTGCAGTTTTATTAAAAAAAAAAAACACAAATCTGGAATTTGTATGCAATGAGTTTCCTTTGAGTAGAGTGATTTTTTTCTGTAGTGGAAAGATTTAAGAGACAGACAGAAAGAGAGAGAGAGAGAGATGAAAAGAAATGTCATAGCAAAGCTGGAGGATATAAAATGATTATGCAAGCTTTCAGAAGCTGGAGAAGAGGGCAGGAGACAAGCAATGAAGGAGAAAGCAAAAGATTATAGAAGTGAATCAGAAAGGTTAGGCCTTCAATTCTGTTTTCACTTTCATTGAGGAGAGGGGGGGAAAAAGACAAATAGAATAGAACAAACAATGTATAAACCTTAAAAGAAAGAAAAATCCCTGAATAAACAACCACACAAAACACCAAACAAACAAAACCCAAGTGGAAAATAAACACTCATCCCTGTGTTTTCCAGCAAAATTTGTTGTCAGATTGCAGTGTCCTCTTTTGCAGAAAAGTAAAAGGGGCAATGGTTCTTCTATTCTGAGTCTATGCACACAAAGAAGAAAATAAAATTCCTCTGGTGTCCACTGCTCTGTGGTATTGTTCCAATCAGTGTTCTATCAATTCTGTAATAGATTTGTGCTGGATTAGGCATGGGGTTGATGCTGACTTCAACACACAGGAGTTCTAGTCCCAGCAGCTTTCTGTTCACCTGCCCATTACTCCTTACCCTGTTTGTCTCTGCATTGATCTCCTGTTTGCTGTTGAATTCTCAAACAGATACAGCCCAAGACTTCTCTCAGTCCTGGGTACACCTGGCACCTCCTAGACCTTAGATAGCCTGCACCAAACCATACTTCTGACTCCTCACACACTCTGTCCTCTTTTCAGATGCTGGTTGTCAAAAGTTAGAGGGATTGTTGGCTTCTTGGCCCCAGAGCCATGGCGATGTTTGCCACGGGGCGAAGTGCTTGTTTCCTGTTCCTTATCCTCACACTGCAGGTCACAAGTTGGAGGGAGTTCCTGACTTCCCAGCCCAGAGATGCTTGTGTTTCTGGTCACTGGTCACAGGGAAGGGATGTACTTGTCCCAGCTGACATGAGATGGTTCTTCTTTTCTCACACCACTGGTAGAGCAGGAGTAGTTTTGTCATTTGACTGCCAATTCTCAGTGTCATGCCTGGTCCCTCACTTTGACACTGGAAGCTCCCATTAGTGATTATGGTGCTTGATAAAGAATGAAAAAGAAAAAGAAGAGGAAAGAAAAGAAAAAAATCACAGCCCATGGGTGAGGGAGCTGTCACTCACCCTTGTGTTTGCCAGTGAAATTGGTTTTTGGACTTCAGTGTGCTCTAGTTGCAGGAAATTACAATGGCTGATGGGCCTTATATTGTAGGTCTATCCTGCATGGTCTGAGATTGCCACATCCTTGTCATCTCTCCAATTTTGGAGGGAGGTAATTCCTTGGAATTGCTGTTCCTGGTCTGATCACAGTCTGGCCAGCTGGAGAGCCACAGCAGCCCTGTAGACTGTTGTATCTTATTATAAAGTTTTGTTTAACTATAAGCCTCTTATTTCAGATTAATTTTAGTATAAGGATAGGTGTCTCTCCATTTCTTCTAATTGTCCATGTTTTTAGTTGATTTGCTCTGAGAGTCTCCAGTGCAAGTCCTCCTTTCTTCAGCCAAGTTGAGTACTTCTGTGAAGAGATTTTTTATGGTTTTTGCTGTGTTCACAGCATTCTCATTGATGCCAATCAATCATATGTCCACCTTTGCTTAGTCTTGCAGTTGTTGGATGGACTTGTTATGGTCTGTTGCTATTTTTAAGATATCTTTGTTTTCATAGCCTCTAGCCACAATTCTGTCTTCTAGATCTGATATTCTGCTAACTTCATTCTGCCAAGTTGCATATACTTTCATTGAATTTGTGATCTCCTGGATTTGTGTTTGGTATTCTCTTGGGTCCCATTTCTTTCATATGTTGGGCATTGATGGTTTCTGTCATTTTCCTGAGCTCCTCTGCTTCATTATATATGCCTTCCTTAATGTCTTTCAATTTGGTTGTCATTTTTTTCACCTTAGCGATTATTTGTTCTGTAACTTCTTTCATTTGTTTTTAAATTTTGTCACTATCATTTCAGAAATTTCCAGTGATTTGCTTCAAATTTCTTCTGCTTCATTGTGCTCTGAATTTATCATTAGTGGGCTTGGGGTCTGAGGTTGCATTTTGCTTCTGTTTCTCATTTTCTATTTTCTTTTGTTTTCTGCTTTGTTGCTTGTAGGTTTCTTATGGTAGATAGCCTCATTCCTAGTATCAAAGCTTCTCTCACAAATGTCTGTTCCTCAGAGCTATTTTCCAGATGTAGGTTATTCTTGGTCTTTGGGTTTATTCCAAAAACACAACTTCGCAATGTATTAAAAATGATACGTTGCTAATAATTTAGCTGAGCACCAAGCCCTTAGGTGCTGGACTACAGTGATGGTTATGACCTTATATAATCACAGTATTGTTATCCAAGAGAGAAAAACTGATTATAACATGAATGACATACTGGCTAATGTAACACATCTAGCAAATACAACAGTGTCAAGCACAGTCTGGCTCCTAACAAACTGTTAACTATTAACTTGATCCCTTTAAGCATAGAAGCAAGTTCTACAGTTGTGTAACAAAATCCAACTTATCCAAGGAAATTGTAGCAATGATTTTTCCCCTTAGTGGATTAATTTTACCCTGTTGTGGGGGGGTTCAAAGAGGTAGGAGACAAGATAGAAGAATGAATAATGTCAAACACCCAAGTTTAGGAAAACTGGACAGAGCACACCAGAAAGAAAGAATGGAAGCAAAATCAGAGGAGTTTTCAAGTGAGTCAGAAAGAGAAGAGAAAATTTTTACTCACATGAAAATATCATAAAGTCAAGCTAGACTTTTCTGTAAAGAGAGAAAGTGGATGATTAGTAAGAAAAAAAAGGTAAGAAACCTAAGTCGTGAAAAAAAAAATCAAGAAAACAAGACAAAAATCTGAGAAAAACAACCTCTAAACTTAAAACTAGGTGAGCCTCTTTGAGTGCAGACTGGGCAGAACCAGGAAGGAAACGAAGTCCCTACCTGTGAGACAGCCAGAGCAAGGAATGGAGAGAACCAAGAAGGAAGATAAGCCTCCACCTGTGAGCCAGGTGGAACACCACCCAAGGAGAACCAGGAAGGAAGCTAAGCCCCTGCCTATGAGCCAGAGCACAGACTTGAGAGAACCAAGAAAGAAGCCAAGTCCCTATCTGTGAGGTAGCCAGCATGTTGGTCCGGGAAAGAGGAACATTTCCCCTACTCTGTGAGCAAACCAGCGATTCAGAGTAACTATACTGTTTGTCTTTGGAAGTCTAAAGCTGGTAGTCTGAGCAACTATTTAGGGGACAATAATAAGCACTATAGTAACTATTGTAGATTTCCTACTGTCTTATCCCTGTTTCAATTTGTTCTATAATTCTGTTTTATTCCCTTTAAAATTAAATTAAAGTTGGGCATGGTGGCTCATGCCTATAATCCCAGCACTCGGGAGGCTGAGGCAGGAGGATCATTGTGAGTTCAAGACCAGCCTGGGTTACAAAGTGAGCTCAAGTCCTGCCCGAACTGCATAGAAAGACCTTGTCTCAAAATGACAAAAAAAGAAAAGAAAGAAAAAAACAAAACAAAACCAGAACCCCCCCAAAAAAAAAACACAGAAAAACTCTAATCAGACAAAAAAGAAAATCAATCCAATCAAGAAAAATAAAAGTAGTAATATTCCTCTGGTGGCTACAGTTCTGTGGTAGGTCCAAGTCAGATCCTAGAAATATGTTGTTTACCACAAAAAATTTTGCAGTATGATTTGCACAGGACAAGAGACTGGTCTCCAAGCCCTTTGTTTAAAAAAAAATGGCATGAGCCTACTTGCCACCCTGGTAAGCAGCTGGGGGCCTAGCAAGCCACCAGTGCACCAGGGCAAGAACTATCAGCAATTCCTGAGCTCTGCATCATGTTGGAACTTTGGGTGCTGGGAGAACAGGCAGCCTACTTGCCACCCTGGTAAGCAGCTGGGGGCCTGCTGGTGCACGGGCTAAGGATCAGACATTGATCCATTCCCCCCTCCCCACCCCCTTTAGCAAGTTGGCACCAGCAGTCTGAGTATCTCTTGGGAGGATGAATGTATGCATCATGGCAAGTAAAGGAGATTTCCTTCTACCAACTCTTTGAAGGCAAATATTTTTATCACTGTTTTGCTCAGTTTTGATTAATGGTACTGCTCTATTCAATATTCTGTTTTTATTTGTAAGTTTGATATTTCCTTCCAGTTTCCTCTACCTGATTGAAAGGACAGCTAATGTGAACAGAATGGGATGTACTATTGTGCCTATTGCTCATGTCCTGGTGACCTGCTCGGAGGTTCTGTGGTAGTTTCACTGCACTGGGGTCACATGGGTTTGTTCTGTCTTGTTCTGCTGTATTTTGCTACCTTCAAAAAAAAAAGTAGATGCCAAAGTAATAAAATACCTCCAAAAATCTCCCAACTCCACCAAAGCTGATCCATGGAGCATGGATGAAGAGAAACTCAAAAACAAGGTGATTAAAAAGTAAATAACAACAACAAAACAAGTCAGTAAGGTACTGAGCAACCTGAAACAGGATATAACTAAACAGATAATGGACTTAAAAAGAAGAAAAGAAAGTGCTCTAGAGGATATGGCTGCATGTATGTTTAAGTGTGTAGGATTGATAACCATGTTGCTATGTTGTTACTTGATCATTGAACTTCTTTGCAGTCTCACTGTTTGAATGTCCACTTTGTATTCTTTAATTCTGTAACTTTAACAACCATGTCTTAGAAGACAATGTGTAATTTATCAACTAGTGGTTTCTGAAACCACTAGTATTTTTTTCTGAAATTCTGTATTGTTTCTACCCCTTTTTCTGTTTTGCTTTTTTTCTCTTTAAATAATTTTTTTAAATGGCATCCCCACCCACCCATTCTATTCCACCTGTCTCTGTGCCAAAGTTCAGTGCTGATTCATCCAATTAATCAACTTCTGGTTCACATTCTCACTGCTGCTTCAGACTTTTCCACTATACTTCCCCTAGCTGTCCATCGTGTGTGCCCTTTCTGCAGCCTTGCTGAGTCACTGGTTTCCCACGTGTGCTGCACTCCAAGTGCAGTCACATATGGCCATTGCTGGGTCACAGGAGAGCTGCCTAGACCAAGGTAGTATGTGCAGCCCTTCCAGGCCCTTGCTGTGTTTATTATTAATGACAGGGTGAATTTAGAAAATGATGAAAAGTGAATCATTTTATAAAATCTAGTTTTGACTCAGTGTTATGGTTTGTGCTTCAATGTCCTCCCAGTCAAATCAAGCAATTTGATATTGAGAGTTTTGAGAAATTTCTCATTGATTCAGGGTTCAGTGATGAGATTAAGTGTTATGGGGTTAAGTGTGTGAAATTGTTCTATCAGTTCCCTGATTGGATTGGCATTGCCCTAATCCTGATGGTCTGGATAAGATAAAAGGAACAGAATGAGACTGGTTTCCCCCTCCTTTCTTGTTGTTCTTGATATCTTCTGCCACCATAAATGTTTGTTCTCTGCCAAGCTACCTTGCCTTAGAGGCAGGAAATTATGGACTGAAACGTCTACAACCTGTAAGCTAAATAAAACTTTATCTGTTTATTTATGTACTTTTGTCTTTTTGAGATAGGATGTCACTATGCAGTTTGGGATGGCCTTGCTTTCTCATTCCTTATAGTTTTTGGTACTATGTATCAAACTTATAACCTTGTAAATGCCAGGTTATTCCAGGTTTTTGGTGCTGGGGATCAAACTTATAACCTTGCACATGCCAGATTATAGAGATTTGCAACTGATCTAAATCTCTAGCCCCAAACTTTACCCCTTTAACTTTGACTATTGAGTATTTTTTCTCAGCAATGACAGAAATGCAACTAAGACAGATGTTGGTTCCAAAGAAGTGAAGTAGTTATAATGCTTGTAGCTAAACAAGTGTTTTAGGAGTCTTTGAGAATGACTTGTGGGAAGACTTTGAGTATGTTCAGAGTTGCCAGATGAAAAGGTAAAGGTGGAGTGCCTTAGACTGTTAGGAGATTCTGTTCAAAACTTAGAATACCAGAATGCTGATAGAAATCCAGCTGGTAAAGACCAGCCTTGAGATGTTTCTGCTGGGAAGAAGGACTTCATTGGCTACTGAGGTCTGATTGATACCGGACAAAATGTGTTATGGGTTGTCAGAATATTTATCTGTGTTTTGCTCATGTTCAGAGACTTTGCCTGAAATGGACATTAAGGGCAGCTGAGTAATTAATTGGACAGAACAAATTTCAAAGTAGTCTAATGTTGAGACAGTTGCATTGTTGGGGGCTTGTTTGCTATTTTATAAATATGTTTTACATTATTATTGTACCACAACACCACCAGGTCACATTTTTGACTGAGCTGGTGAGCACATGTGGGACCCTGTTGACCTGAGTAGACAAAGAAATCAGACATGAGATAGGTGAGGGCACAGAGACTCATTTTTGCACTTGAAAACACCCAATGACCCCCTCAAGAGTAAATAAAGAAAGTTCTACGAAGGGCACCTGAAGTAGAAATGAGAACATCTATACAGCTGAGATGTTTGGTTTCACAGAGGAACCCAGGACTCAGGTGGCATTCCCCTATACCTCCATTGGGTGAGTCTGTAGTAAGGGCCCAGGGTTTGATGTAGAGTTCAAATTGGTGCCATTTAGGGTGAGGTCTAAGGCAAGGTAAGAGAGGGCTGTGAGGGGTAACCAGGGTCAGAAATCGTTTTTTACCTCTGGATCTTGGAAGAACTGATAGTTACCATTGACCAGATGAAAAAGGTCACTTGTTGGGGGCCCCATGTCATTAGTTGCAAGTGCAGAGCCCAATGACAACAACTGTGGTTTCAGGGTAGAAATTCTGATGCAGCATAGGGAAAAACAGACTTTCATGAGGTTCAAGACAGTATATAGATCCAATCTCTTCCCATTTACCCAGACACTCATCTGGACATGAGATGTCCATTTGTGATGAGTGGGGTACACAATGGGTATGTTTTATGGGATTACAGGCTCCTTGTGAGCAGTTTGGATCAGATAGGAGATGAAACAGAAGGCTACTCAGAGACACACACACCCCATAGCCTATGGTACAGTTATATGTAGGGCAGAACATAACAACAGTTTTGGTCTTGCAGTAGCTCTTTTCTTGGCACCAATCAGGATAGACATATTTGCTATTGCTTCAATGCTCTCTTTCTCATTTTAAACCTCCACATTCTGTAAAATAGTCATGAGTATCCGGACCTGGGTTGTTGGCTTGAATTGGCATGCAGCTTCAGTGGCTGTTTCTCTATTAGTAAAAATTGCCTTTGGCAACTCAGATTAAGTACAGGCAAGTACCAGGAGGTATTTGTAACTTCTACATGGCTTCACTTTTGTAAACTCTATTTATAATTCTTCAAAAGAGGAAAGTTGGATAACACCTGGAGGTGTAGACCCAGATCAGGGTTCAATCCTTGCTCATATTTGACATCTCTAACAGAGGCACAGGTTTAGGCTAATTATGGAATAAAATACTAGCATCTTAGAAGCTGATTTATATCCATTTTATCACCACATGTAATGTTGTGATGGTGCTTTACCCAGGCATAGGCCACGTTCTGTGGAACTATCATCTCACCATCCAGTAATGTCCAAGGACCATTTGGGTCCACATAGGCCACTTCCTCTTTTTCCATTTAAGTTTTTTCCTTTGAGTATCTGAAGGGCCCACTGCAGTGACTAAGAGTTTTAGGGGGTATTTCCTGTTTATATTCCAGATTATGTACTAAATCATTTGTTAACCAAGTGGAGCCTTCTGTTGCCAATTTGGCAGCCTCATCTGCTTTATGATTTCCAAGACTCACAATGTCCTTTATTTTTCATGCTTTTTACTATGGATAATGATGACCTTCTTAGGTTTCCAAATTGCAATCAGCTGTTGAGTAATCTCACCTTTGTTTTTAGTTTGCTTCCCTTCTGCTGTGAGTTCACACTCATTGTAAAGCATTCCATGGACATGAATGGTAGCAAAAGCATACTCTGAATCAGTGTATATGTCTACTTTTTTTCCTTTTCCCGAGAACTTGTGCTGGGGCCCACAGTTGAGCCTACTGAACACACCAGTTTTTGTGAAAATGCCTGGTTAGGAGCACCTCCTTTATAGTATCAACAGCATATCATGGCTGGCATTTTCCATCTTCAGTAGAGCTCCTTCCACCTGAGAACATGGTGCACTTAGCATCAGAAAAGGTTCCATCTGCAGATCTGGTCAGATAGCAAGGAGCTCTTTGGTCAAGGTGAGGCAGTCATGGTCTGGGGAACCCAGCTGAGAGGGTAGGAAGGTGGTTGCATTTAGGAGCTTGACCAGAAAAACAGTAACTTGAGGATTTTCAGAAAGCAACCCTTGGTATTGTGCACTGCAGTTGTTTGAAGCCAGCAATGTATCTGCCTGTTTAGTAGATCTAGAACAGCATGTGTGACCTGGAATGTGAGGTTTTGTCCCAGAGTCAATTTGTTGGCTTCTCTGGCCAGGATCATGGTAGCTGCCAATGCTTTTAGGCAAGGAGCCAGCCTTTTGCTGCAGAGTCTAGACTTTCTGAAAAGGAAGTGATGGGTCTTTCTCAGAGCTGACTTTCTGAGTGAGGACCCCTAGAGCAATATGGCTCCATTCAGCAATAAATGAATAATCTTGACATACCTAGGATGCCCAATGCCAGGGCAGCCAAGAGTGTCCTTTTAGTGGTCTAGAAGAACTCATTCTGTTATATAGACAACTTATTTGTTATCTTTCATTTTCTTTTCCTGTCTTCATATCATGTAGAGGCTTAGCCTTTTTGGAAAACCCTGGTAACCAAATTGGACAGAAGCCTGTTGCATTGGGGAATTCTGTAAGCTGTCCCTGTTTTCAGGCCTTTGCATGGAGCAGATGACTTCCTTTCTCTAGAAGCCCAGGTGCCTCAGCCTTTTCTCTAAGTCAAACCCCAAATAATGTACCTTTAGTCCACATAATGTATCTCTTTAAGGAGATTTTATAGGTAGTGGCTAGTAGATGATGGAGAAGGGCCTGTGTTCCCTTCCAGCAGTCTGTCTTGCTTGAATGACAGATTGGAATGTACCATATCAGGGTGTAGTAGAAGTCTACATGTTGAAACAGAGCAAAATCACCAGCCAGTGCATCCCCAAAAAGTGTGCAGAAGTTGCTAAATCCTGGTGGTAAGGGAGGTTGGCGTTTTCCTTCCATCTCAGTGTCCTCCCTTTCAAAAGCAAATATGGGCTGACAGACAGGTGCAGCTTATAAACAGAAGAAAGTCACCTTCAAAACTTGACGGGTAAATGTGGCAACATCAAGAGAAAGAAGACCCAGGAAAGTTGGGGAGGGTATTGAGTGAAGAGTAGTGGTGGTCGCATTAATGTTGCAGATATCTGGCACTGGTCATATTCCTCCTTTGGCTTTTCCACCATGAGTAGTGGAGTATCCCAAGGTGCTTGGCAAACTATTAAGGTTGTGACCTGCTTCAGGGGAGTAGTGTGTGGCTGACTCCCAAGTAAAGCTTCTCTTGACATAGGTATAGTTTAACAGCAACAGGCATTGCAGTGCACAGAGATCAGTCACCAAGGGGTCATGATTGATTGCAAGCTCTGTAGGTGGGTCCTTGATCCACACTTCTGTAAACACATCTAAAACCTTCTGGGTCCAGATTGTCAGGCGTTTCAGGCTGATGCAAACACCATTCTTTCTCTCAGGATATAGTCAGGGTCAACATCATATTTGTATAGCAGTGGGCTTGAGTGTGAGGGAAGCTGATGAATTTAGAGCAAAAGAAATGGTGTCTCCCAGTTTGGAGAGGAGGTGCTGTCCTGGGACTGGAATAGGGCACTCAGACATGCTCAGGAATTCCTGTTTGATAAAGTGTTGCCCAATCTCACATGACCTGCTTAGGCAGAATTTCTTTTCTGAGGTAATTTCTGTGGCAATGATAACTTGGACTCACTAGGAGGACAAAGGAGCAACAGGCTGAGTTACATCTGAATGCTCAGCCCCCTCTCCAACATAAAATTCATAGGTTTTCCTCCAATTCTGGAAATGACCATGGGCTCATCGGGTCCCAGTCTAATGGCCTGTTTTGTCCTTTTCACTGCCATCAAAGAGAGGGAGAAGAGGCTCAGGCTAGGGTGAAAATGTGGGCAATTCACATTTTGTCATTTTTTTCTATAAATTTGTCACATGAAAATGAGATTTTACCACTCTCATTTTTCTCATAAGGAAAAATTACTTTTAGACTTTAAATTCTTGCATAGTTTAAATGACTGTTGGGACATGACAAGTTGCAGAGTGTTGGAAAGGATGTGATTTATGAGCAGATGGTTTTTGGGTTTGTTGTTTCTCAGGTCATGACTGATGGCCACAGAGCTTTTTCTGGAAAATGGTGGGCTTTTACATACCATTTTTCTGGAAAATTGATTTGCTGGAAATAGGCAATATAATTGGTACAACTGAAGACAATCTTTGAAGGGCAAGCCTAGAAATGTAATCATTAGGGATTTGGGACCATTAATTGTGATATGTCCACTTGACTAAAGTAGGAGCCACTTAAAAGATTAGGAAAGCTCTTGGTATTTGTGGAATATAGGCCACAACCTAAGGAGGGAAGATTCAAGCTATATATGGTTAACATCACCCAATAAACTTGTAATTCCAGATAGAATAAAAAACAATAGAGAAGTATTCTCCCCCATGGATAATGGTTTTTGCCATTGCCTTTGGTTGTTGGTCTTCAGTAACTTGAGGCTTCCAGTAGCCATTCTTCAGAATTCCAAAGGGGATTCTTCAGGATGAAAAGCAACTAAGAAGAAGGAACTGGAGACTGGAGATAACTTCTAAGTTTGTGCCTCTCTGCCTCACTCAGTCAGACACACTCAGATCTGGGTTTTACTACTACTCTAAGCATCTGTCAAGCCAGTGCATTTCACAGTAAGGCTAAATACAGTGATCCCAAGTGGTAACTTTACTGTGGTGAAGCTAACAATTTGAAAAAGAAAATTGTTCAACCTATGAGGAAGGAGCAGTGTACTACAGAGGATTTACTCTTGAGTTGGTAGGTTTTCCTGCCTCATCATTGATAAGTGATCAAAGATGGAGCTACACTGTGCCTCTCATTCTGGCCCTCCTCCTACAATTAGCCTTCAGAATTCTGGTTTTCTTCATGACTTTGGATAAAGAACTTCCCTGTCTGTGGCAGCCAAAACATTTTCTTTCCTTTCACACTGGTTTCTTTGCATGATGCTGCTATCATATTATACACAACTTTTTCATTTATTGGAGAATTTTATTCTCTTTCTCACATGATTTTCTTTTCTTGGCTGAAAATGTCTAGGTGGGAGATAGGATTTGATGAAATCTGTGCCAGAAAGCCACCTTTTATAAATATTGGGTCTTCCCAACAATTCACAATATGTTAACCATTGTTAATTTCTTATTATCCTGTTTTGAGATTGTATTATAGTTTTTATTTTTGTTTACTTTTATGTTTCTAAAATTAAAAAATGAGAGAGTTAAGCATTAAAAAAGCATTTTAAAAGCCCACAAAATTTTTATTTTGTATACATATGGTTGAATTCTTTCCAGTGAAAAGTTATTAGAATTTTATTGCATGGATTTTAATTTTAAAATGCCTCTGTTCTTTCAAAAAGAATTAGTTCTTTCTTTCTATTCTATCTTGTCCTGCTCTTGCCTGGAGCCACATTATTGAGCTTGGGGATTTTCTCCATGTGACTTTGTATTGAAAAATTCTGGAGTACTGTCAGGATCAAATTTTCAGGGACAAAAAAACAGGAAGTGTCCCTTGAGAACAGTAAGAAGATACAAGAAGCTGTAAAAGGCTAGAAAAAAATCCTGCTTCAGGGCTATGATCCTTCAGACTGGGTCAAGGCAACATCAAGGGAAGAAGTGATCAAAGATGGAGCTACACTAGACAAGAAAGGATTTGATTAGAGTCTAGTAGAAGAAGATTAGACAGGGAAGGATTTGATTAAAGTCTAATATTTCAACATCACACATGCAGGTAGTGCACTGTTACTCTAGTGCCTATTGATTCATTGTATAGGAAATTGAGCAGCTTGGCAACAATGAAGAAGAGTTTGTACTGTGTGAACCATCCAGTCAGGTGCACTGGCCAGAGAAGTGGGTCCTCCTCTGTAAGGCACCGAAGGCAGAAGCTGCCAGTGTGTTGCTGAGTGCCTTCTCACCTGGCTCATCCTGACTTGTTTGTGGGTTCCAATGACAGAGCCTGCATGTAAAAAATACTGTGAGAGTCTTAATCCACAACTGATGCATATGCACTGCCAAGGGATTTGAGACAAGGGTGGGGCTTGTGGTTAAGACATGATTCAGGGTTGAAAGTGAGCAGAAAGAGCCTTGTCAGGAAGTGGGCCTTCCAGCATCAGTTGGAATATTTGGTCCTAGGTGCAAATGAACTGGTACAAGTTTGTTTCTTCTGGCCCTTTACTTCAGTTTGAGATTGGCTCCAGGACCTAAGTATTCTGTTAAGCTCCAGTGAGATAATTCCCATGGCCAGAGTCCTGTCTTTAGCATCTCAGCACCTGAGCCTAACACTAATCCTAAATCCACTCCTCACCATACTGTGCAGTGAGTATGGGCAGCCAAGGAGACAGCTCTGCCTCCTGTGTGAGGTTCCTGTGTGGGAGACTGCACTGTTGGGTGTCTTGTTTTTCCTTTCAACAGCAGATTTAGCGTTATGGTTTCTATCTGAAATGTTTTAAAAGTTTGAAAGTTGATTGTGTTGTGTGGAATCTGTATTCATCAGTGGATTAATATATTGATGATTTCAGTATATGAAAATGCTGTGAAGATGATGGGCCCTGTTATAGATGAGTCACTTGGGGCTCATTCTGGAAACATGTGTTCAGTCTGCTGCTTCCCTATCTTTTTGTGCTTCCTGGCTGACATGTTTTAAGAGCATTTTTCTTCACCATGCGATTCTGCCATTGTATTTCTGCCTTGCAACTAGCAGAATAATACTGTGAGACAAAGTAAACTTCTCATTCTTTAAATATTTTGAATATTTTGTCCCATTGATATAAAAATGAATTATAACTAATAATTTCAAAACTACATAGAGTATATAATCTCAAACACACAAGTTTTCTGGAAATCCCTGGCATTTATTCTAATAACAGTAAGGTTTGAACTTCTGAAATATCTCTCCATATTTCCAAAGGCACTAGATGGCATTTATAAAAACCATGAAAATTTGCAGGAAAGTTTAATGTTAACTCTAATGTTTTGTGTTTCTTTTTGGGGCCAGATATTAATTTTCATAGCTGAAAATTAATACATGGAAAGATATAGTGTGAAAATCTCCAAAGCTCCTCCTTCCCAAATGTTGATCTCTCAAACAACCAGTTCTCCCTCTATTCCATTGTATCCTAGGCTGGCTTGAACTCAGGTTGTTTTCTGACACAAGGTGATTGAGTCTTTACTAGAATATTGACCCTGGAACCTTCAGAACACATTCATGAGCCATTTTCAGGAAGAATCCACTGAGTCCTATAAGAAAATAGGGTCAATTCTGAGACCTCAGGGTAGAGCCTTTAAATACAAGTATTATTATTCAGGCAAGATGAATTAACATTTTATAAGAGAACCTGGTCCAGAAGTCTCTGCATTACAATTTTGCACTTGGCCTCGACTCTTGCAGGTAAAGATTTGTCTTTTCCCTCTTGGCTAGGAGGGCAGGCAATAGAGTGGAAGTTAATCAATGAAGAAGGAGCAAACTGTATAAAGTGTCCAATCAGAATGAGGCCAAGGGGAAGGTACTTCTGGTGTCATGTTGCCAAAGTGTTTGTCCTGAGCACATTACTGAGAAGACCCCAGCTGGGTGGGCTGCTTTCTGTGACTTCTACAAGCTACAGACTGTATAGGAAAGACCCTAAGAGACCCTCAAGCTGCATAATAATAACATTGTGGAAGGGGAGCTCTGAAACGGGTTGGAATCTGGAAGAGGTCCTGTTAGAATTGATCAGAACTAACTATGTGGCTTAGGGCCTGGAATATAGCTCAGAGGCACAGCACCTGCCTGAAAAGCGTGACATTGTGAGTTCGAACCCCAGTACCAAAATAAATAAACAAACAAACAAAACCCTAACTGTGGTGGCTGGGATCCTCAATGTTAGTCCAGATCCTGATGTTTTGCAAGATGAGGACTGAGTCATTCTCTGTTCCTTTTTCTCATTGCTGATATAAAGAAAAGAAACAACCTACTAGGCAGAGAGGCATGCTGTGGGACAAAATTACGGTCAATCAAGAAGATTATGAGTTAATTGCTCATGTAAAATTGATTAAATTGGGATCCAATGGGGATAGTATCATGGGGGAGCAGGGCCTTTGCTGTACGGAGTTGAATTAGTGGCTTCTTCTGGCTACCTCAAGGTGATGGTTACCTATTTAGAATATCAATCCCTGGTGTTTATACATAGAGTGTGCTTCAATTTGTTTTCTCTTTTGTTTGAGGTCTGGCCAACAGCAGGAAGTGTTTGTTACCTCCCTGGTTGCAAGGTATCTGGTCTTCTGCACTGGCTCCTTTGAGGGCCTAGCCCTCTCTGACTGCCTATAACATTTCTAGTTAATTCAGCTGCCTATAACATTGCTAGAGCAAGGCCAGTTCTAAGTTCTCAGGACATTTTTCCCACTGTGACACTGCCAGCCTGAGTCCCTTCTTGAGAAACCCACTGCTGTCTTTGCATCTGCATCATTCTGGGCAGAGCACGGGTCTGGGGAGATCCAGGATCAGATGCAAACTGGAGGCAGATGCAGTGGTAGTGAGCTAGATCCCTGGTTTCATTCCTGTCAGCAGCACAGCTGGGGGATTTGAAGGTTATACATATCTGTGATGCAGGGTCTCATAGCCACAGCTCCTCCTCAAACTTTTGTTTTTAAATCTTTGTAGTGATCTAAATTTCCACTAGCTTCCTACATTTCTAAAACCATGTTAGGTATTAAGAAAGTTCCTGAGAATTCATAACAGTGTGGTGATGTGCTCCAGTGGAGGAACACCTGCCAAACACCCAATGGACTCCTGAGTTCCATGCAGAGTGAAGCCAAAGACGTTTAAAATTTTATTTAGATGATAGGTCCACTAACAATTAGACAGTTTAAGTGAGTTCTGACACAGAAAGCTGAAGAAAATGTAGTGGGTGTTAAAGTCTTAGCAAGGGAAGAGAAAAGTGTACCTACCAGAGACAATTTCCAGAAGGGGCTGCCTATTAAACCCACTCTGACAGATACCTCTAATTGGGGCATTTACATGGACATATATGTGCGATATGTGTAGGAGTGGAAAGGAGCCAGGACATCATCTCTGTATTAAGAGCTATAAGTTCTTGGCCTAATTGTTAATATTTTTAAATGCAAAAAGCTGCTTCAGTTAGACTTTCAAAAGAGCACTGCAGCAGGGTAGAAGCTTGAAATAGAAGTTGTGCAACATATCAGTGGCTAGTTATAAAGGCTTTTTATTTAGGATGGATCAAAGGAGAGTAGGAAAGAGGTGGAGAGAATGACATGCCAGTAGTAATGTCTACAATATAGAAGATCTCTGAAACTCAGATTGTTCTTAGGGTAAGCATGAAAGAAGACTTGTGTGTTTTCTTGCTCTGTGAGTTGGGCAAAGGTCACAGGTTTAAAGAAAAGATTGGATTTTAATAATAGGTAACTATGCCTTCTGCTACCACTGGTCAGTTCATCTAATGATTTTCAAGGTAATATCTGAAAGTAGGAAACTATCTGGCTTTGTTTTGGTTTAAAATTAGTGTGGACACCATAGCTGTAGTAGAATGATGGGAGTATCCTCTGTGTATCAAACATTTCCAGATGTTCTTGATTTTTAATTTGTTTATTAATTTCTTAACGAAGGATGTCACTTTGTAGTGCAGGTTGGCCTCAAACTCATGGCCATACTCTTGCCTCAGCCTCCTGAGGGATGGGACCGCACTCAGCATGCTTGGTTGTGTGTGTGTGTGTGTGTGTGTGTGTGTGTGTTTGTATAGGTGCTGAACTCTAGAATTTTGCTTTGAACTAAGTTTTTAATTTTCCAAAAATTTTTGAGATAAGATCTTATTAAGCTTCCCAAGGTGATGTGAATTTTTGATAGTGTTTGTAACTCATTTAATGTGGTGATAATGCACATGTGTCACTAGGACAGTTTAAGGTTGGGATGTT
The DNA here is from genome assembly GCA_004027455.1 of Hydrochoerus hydrochaeris. Lineage (NCBI taxonomy): Eukaryota > Metazoa > Chordata > Mammalia > Rodentia > Hydrochaeridae > Hydrochoerus > Hydrochoerus hydrochaeris. The sequence goes on from PVLA01014251.1 coordinate 28,337, forward strand.
TTTATACACTGTGATGTACCAATGCTTGGGTAAAGTAAACATCAGTGATGCATGATAGTTCACACCATTACTCTCAGCCACTTGGGGACTCTGACAGGAAGTGTTACAACAACTGGCCTGAAGAATTGAGTATGACTCTTTCAATACAAAATATGAATTCTGGGATTTATCTCCAATAGATAGTAACTTGTTTAACATTTGCTAAGCCCTGTAAAAAAATCTTCTGAAAAATACAGAAAAAAATTTTAATGGAAATTTTACTTTTCTATTTTATTCATTTTGTGCACTAGTGATGTATGTCATAATACTTGCTAATGATAGAGGATAGCAGTCATGATTCACTGCTCTGTCAGCAGCAGAACAATGATACTGAACAACTAGTCATTACAGTGGTCTATAGTCAAAGAAGTCCATGAGATTTTAGTATTTTATTATGAAATTTGGAGTATGTGAAACGTATCTCCCCAAACAATTTAAGTAAATTGTTGAGCAGGTTTAAAGGATCCAACATGTGCAAATATGTTTGCTTGACTAGATATGTTCTGTGCACTGTCAACACATTTCATTTTCAACTTCCTTTCAGTTGATCATGTTAGTTTTTCTAACTCCAGTAGTGTCTTACCTTCAAGGCCTATTAAAGTCTCTGTAGAATATGATACTCATCTTAATTTCTTGTTTTGAGTGCTGTATTAATGAGATTCCCCAAAGCAACTGTATCAGGAGAATAACATGAGTAGTACTTGGGAAAAGGAACGCTATGAATTTTGGGTTTTTTTCTTTGCTTTGAGTAGTTTTAATGATGACAATCCTTGTAAGATGCCTCACTTTGTTCACACTGTCTTGCTTGCATGACCCTAACAAGGGGAAAAGGTAGAGATTTTCAATGATCAAAGATGAACCTAAGCAGTTTGAACACAAACCATGAACCATGGACCTGGCTGAGGATAAAAAACTTCCACTTGTAGTTCTACTTTATGCTGGTTTTGGAAAACTTTGTAACCTTTTTAACTTTGGGTAAACTGCCTTGCCATGCCAGTGTGCCTGCTCATGGAAGCCCACTTTCATTTCTACAACATTAATGGGCTGTCCAGTACTGTGACTTCCAAGGCTCTTTCCCCTTGGCAGTGATATACATCTCTCTGGCAAAAAAGATGACCAGGAACCTTTGTTACATGGTCAAAAGAGAAATTCCCCTGAGTTCTCTTGACCTGCCCACTCTATTTGGGTATACTGCAGATGGTCTTGGGAATGGCCTATGACACAGCTGAGATAAAGCACCAGCTTCACTTCAAGGCAGAGTTTAGTCTGTTTGTAGCTCCCTGTGGGTGTCATCATAAAGCATCAAATAGTGGAGCCTGTTCTAGCTTTCACACTAGTGACATCTGAAATGTATCACAGGTGATAAGGACAAGGAGAGGGTATGCAAGGACAAGCAGAGAGTACTTTGGAGAGAGACTCACTGAGGTTGGATTTGAGGTGCGGAGGTAGAAATTTGGCAGCTCTTGGGGTCTTTGCCCATTTTTGTACCTAGTTATTCAGGAGCTGTGTCCACTGCAACTGCTGTCTGTCATTTCAAGCAATGCTAATTCTGCAAATGAGAAAACGTATAAATATGTCTCAACTTTGTTTCTTGTAATCATGACATAGATCATGAGAAAGATTTAGAAGCATCTTGGGAGTGGAGGTCAAGGATGTTGAATAATGTTACAGAACTCAGGACAGACCATTTTAGAAGGAAATCTTGGGCCTAAATATCTCTAGTGCATGAGAAATCTGTTGCAGAAGAATTTTCTTTCCATATTGTACCACTTATCATCATGGTTAAATTATACCCCATGGCTTCCTGTACATTTCATATGCTAGCTGAAGACCCTAGATACGAATAAGCACTCTACATGTGCTCTACCACTGAGCTACATTCCAACCCCATCCCATGTATGTATATTTTTGTGCTCAAATGAGAATGTTTTAGATTGTTCATCCTGTATTTTAATTCTTTCAATTTATTTTCTAGATTTCTTTGCACTGCTGTGTGTAGGTGTAATTCCTGACAGAGACTCCACTGTCTGTCTCCATAGCATTTTACTTGTCTTTACACAGTTAGGGTAAAGCAGGCTTCTCCAGGGCTGTCACTGTTATAGCAACAAAGAACATGCTCTGACTTGCTTCCCTGGAAGCAAGATTTGAGAACATGCCATGAATGCTCAGGAGCCTCCTTGCTGGTGAAGAGAGAGTGTATTGTTTAAAATCTTACAATATGGGCTGGGGATTTAGCTCAGTGGCATAAGCGCCTGCCTTGCAAGCACATGGTCATGAGTTTGATCCCTGGAACGAAAAAAGAAATTTTTTTTCCAATTTTTTATTTAAACTGATAAAACAGAAAAAGGAGAGATATATTACAGAATTTCAAAAAAAACATAGAAATCACTAGCTGATAAATTACATATTGCTCTTTTAAAAATAGTTGTTCAAGTTACAAAATTAAAGCACACAAAATGTACACTCAAGCAGTGAGACTGCAAACAGATCTGTTCAACAATCAAACAAGAACTAAGAAATATGGGTAACGATCCTGCACACATAAACGTACATGCAGTTATATCTTTTATGGCACTTCCTATTTTGTCTTTTTTACAAGAGCAATTATACATTTTTTAATTAAAGAGATAAAAAAACATGAAAATGGTAGAACTATTACAGAATTTCAAGAAAAGAAGATAAACAGTAAGAAATCACTAGTTGATACATTACATATTGTTCTTTTAGAAATAGTTATTCAAGTTACAGAATTAAAACACACAAAGTAGGCATTAAAGCACTGAGAGTGCAAATGGATCTGTTCAACAATCCAACAAGAACCTAGAAATATTGTCATCAGTCCCAAACATCTAAATATACATGCAGTTATATCTTTTATAGCGCTTCCTATTGCCTCTATTTTTACACTAGCAATTATACATTTTTTAAATTTTATTTAAAGAGAAGAAAAAAAATAAAACAGAAAAAAAGGGTAGCAACAATACAGAATTCTAGAAGAAAGGAAGAAAAAGGAGAATGAGAAAAAGCCTGACTAAGAAATCAGCAATTTATAAATTACATACTGTCATCCTGGAAGTTGCTCAAGTTACAAAGTTAAAGGGTACATAGTAAATATTCAAACAGTCAGAATACAAACAGTTCTGCCCAAAGATCCAACAAAGATTCAGCAATATGGTCATCTATTTTACACACTCAAACTTACATGCAGTTATATCCCTTGGAGCACTTTCTTTTCCTCTCTTTTTTACAACAGCAATTACACATTTTGGTTTTATTACACTTGTGGTTCTTATTTACTTTTTACACTAGAGACACAATATGATATTTATAAATGTGATTCTTAT